>WMED01005506.1:0-15017 GCA_019650415.1 Pipa parva
GATCTTAACGATCAGTCATTTATGCTTCACTGCTGCTTCCTGCTCTTGCTAGCACACAGGAACAGGAAATGAAGAGGACTGCAGCGCTTGTCATTAGCAGAGGAAATCAACAAAGCTAGCGAGAGCTGGAGGCAGTGCTGAAGCATCTTCTCAGCACAACATTGCAATCCTCTTTCTGTTAAAACTCAGTGAGTTGAGCAAGTGTAGAAGCAGTTTTACATCAGAATTCTGCTTCTGTGCTTGCTCAGTTAGTTGAAAAATCAGCAGGAAGTGAAGAGGCTCGCAGAACTGTCCTGCGAAATGGGAAATAAGAGCAGGAGGCAGCTCTGGAGCCAATAAAAAAAAATATTGGAACGTATTTCTCATGTTCCCACTTGAGAATCACCCTTAGTGCTAACAAGCTTTAGTTCCCCTTTAAATAAGTCTTGGCCAAATTTGCATAAGAAGCTACTTGATGCATGAATTGCTAAAAAAATAAAATTTTGTGTTCATTTCCTATGAATGATCTATTACTTAAGAGGATGAAGCGCACAAAAGAAAAATGAACATGTATTTAGTAGTATAAGCAGGAAGCGTTCCATGACGCATTTGGAAATCTATGATCGTTCAAAGTCGAAAGATATTTTATGCCCATTAGTTTCAACAATCAATGCTCTAGCTACTAAACCAGGTGGTTTATCTACAATCACAGCATGTTTCAGATAAGACTATCTACAATTGAATGGAAATATATATTTTTCATCTCAGATGGAAGTATTATTTGAGATGCTAAAACATTATTATTGTAACCTTATAGAACAAAATAAACAAAACGTTTGCAAGTGGTTGACCCATTTACCTGTAAATATATGGTTTGCATTTCTTGCAGTATGCATGTTTTAACCACTTGTGGCTGTGCAGTGACAAAACAATTATTTGTTTCCGTGAGTCTACCTCTCCCTGTTGTTTAGACTTTCCATTTAATATATAATGACGCAAAGCACTTTAAACTCCATCATGCCTGCATACTGTGAACTGTAGTGGTTTCTAAGCAGTCATGTAATGCACACCTGATTTAAAGTCCCATCAGCTCTTTAGAATGGGGATTTGGCATTATCTTTTGTTCTTGAGTTTTGTGTGAAAATGCATTTACACCGAAATGAAGGATTTTGGCAGTGTGGTATCATATGAGTGGGATTGGGTGCGGGGGGTGGGGATCTGTTATTTCAATGTGAAACTAAGGATTTGGCTGCCTGCAAGTAAGTTCCAGGGTAATGATTTGAGGTTATTTTACTAAGCATAGCTGACTGGGCTGGATTCACACGAGCGTATGGTGCGCACACGCTAGGCCCGGAACGCTGTGTGTCAGATTTTGGTCGGCGTATGCTAGGATCCATTAACCTGCCAACCAGCTTACTGTGTTATATACAGACTAGAGAAGCTTTAGTATATGGAGTGAACAGTGAGAATGACTAATGGAAATAATTCTAAATAAAATACAAGCCTTAAGTTAATTGAAAAACTGGTTGCTGGGGGTTACTGACCAAATAGGCCAGTTGCAAAATGGTGGCATCTATAAATGGTAACCGTTATTTCAAGGTGGACAATCCCTTTAATGGTGGCTAAAGATTTAGCTTCTGATAAACTACAACTCCCAGAATCCTGCAGCAGAATATCTGTAGGTGCACTTGAACTAGAGCGGGTGAATTGAAATATAAAGTTATAATGTAGAAATATGTCATGTATTCCTAAATACAGCTGTTGCAGCTGTAAGAATAGTAAACATGATAAAATACTGTAATTTTTTTGTTAAGATGAGGAAGACTTTGATAACAAGAGAAAGCATTGGAAACCCAAGGAAAATGGAACCTCTGCAGCAGGGCATTCTGCAAAGCAGCAGCCCCCTCCTAAAGCACGACCACAAGCCAAGACCACAACTCCAGAGAAAAAGGTTGCTACGTCATTGGTGGATTTCTTTGGAACGGGCAGTGTGAAAAGATCAGACAAGAAGTTAGTGGCAAGCAAAAGGAAACTGGTAAGTTTTGTTTTCATTTCTGCTTACACCAGAGCCACACTAATTGTTTTTTATCTGCTCTGGAAAATACTATACATTGTTTCCTATGAGATAATCAACACAGGTCACTTTCTTTTGTGCTATAGACAATAATGAGCCTAATTACAATTAGCTCAACTACAAAATAAGCAGCTTGTCTCAGGCCTTACAGTTATGCCTTTCCGTAATGGTCTACAGGGCCAGTTGTAATAAGAGTGGGGCTCTGGGCAAAGTGAAAGAGAGGCTCTTTATGCAAGTATGTTTGTCAAGCCAGTCCAGGCAAGAAATTGAAGTGAATGGGTCCATTTACAGCACCCCCCCAAGGCATTGGTGCCCTAGACAGTTGCAGAGTTTGCGCTGCTTAAGACCGGACATCATAATCTTTCCAAGTATGTTAGATTTCAGCTTCCTCTTATATCGTTGAAATTAGTACAAATTAATACACCATGGACACATAATTGCCTGAGTTACTTCAGCTGCCAATATGTAAGTAGTATTAAAACAGGTCAGCTATATGGTTTGTTATTGTAATGCCTTTCTCTGCCTCTATTATGAATTTTATTTTCATATATATTATGTGTATACAGAAAATATATGTATATGTAGATATCTATATATTATACTTGGTAGTACTAGAATTTGCATGGGACAACCTAATAGTAAAAAGCTTGGAAATGGCTAGTTGTGACATCAGAACTAGCTGTTTATAATTAAAGTGACCATCACTACACCTTCCTTTTTAAAAAAGTAATTTTGAGACCTATTGATGCTATTTTTTTCCACTCTAAATTTGATGATGAAAATTTTCATCTTGTCATAGAAATAATTCAGAAGTTGCAAGAACCACAGTAAAGTTTTTTTTTTTTTTTTTTTTTTTTTTTTTTATTTAACATGAAAACCTGAAGTATTTTTCCATTGGTGCATAACATTTATTATAATGAATGCAAGATATTTTAACTATTGTTTGTACAAGCACAATGTACATACCAGGTGTCCCTTTTTTTAAAACCATATCATGCACATCTTTTTATGTTATTGGAAATGCATTACACTTACTCTCAGAAAATATCAAGGTGCAATTCTAGAAACCGTTGCACAAAGTGACATAACTTCTAATTATTGGATGTTTATTTACAGCCCAGTGAAAGCTCAGGGGATTCCACACTGGATGATGAAGCCATCGCTAAACAACTTCAGCTTGATGAAGATGCAGAGGTGAGTATTGCGAATTCCTGTTCTTTTCCTTATGGAACTCTGGAAAAATGCTTATGGATTAACCAAAAACACAAGCTGGGGGATGTCTAAAGGAGATGTTTATATTTAAGACTAAAACCAGCAATTCTGTCTTTCAGATGCATTTTTTTTTAAGTGCTTTTGCTCTTTGTCCCTCTTGGTCTAGTTACCCCGAGCAATCTTGCCATTCATCTCTTACATGTAGTTGCCAACAATGGCTGTCTCTACTTCTGTAAGCAATCTCTGTCTCTCCAATACGAGATCATGTTATTATTTTTGCTATTGCCAGATATATTAAAAGTAGAAAAAATGTATTACTGCAAACAGCAAAACTCCTCATTCTTTTTGAACGGCTAGGAAGATGATAAAGAAATAGCAGCAGGGATATCCACATTATCTTATCCTCTCTTTTTAGAAATAAAAGTGCTACAACCCCTTTAATGGTTTTTGGCACAGAAGGCAAACTCTGATTGATTGCTTTGTCAAAGCAATTAGTATATGAAAAGGAATATACAACCAATAAATAAGCTGTAGTACCATGGTGCTAACTTCACTGGATTGTTGGTAGTATCAATTGCATAAAATCCAAAAGAAAAAATAGAGAGATGCACGCACTGAAATAGTGGTATATCACCATATTTTACTTCACCACTGTGTAGATATCAAGGAAACAAACACAACGTTTCAGGGTACAGTAGCCTCCTCTCTTCACAAAGTGAAAAGTATTTAAAGCCATGAGTACCTTTAGCCACTCCCTAAGTTTAAACAGAAGTGTCATGTGACCAATACATACAAACGAACAGATTAAAGTCCAAGTAATGTAGATCCAGAAGTTTTTTCTGATGTGTAGAGTCTCCCAAATAAGGTATTTTGTTACAAAAGAAACAAGCAAATGTATTAAATTACGTAGAGTGATAATACATTAATTGTGACAAACTATTTATTACAAAAAATATCAAAGGTCATAGTAAATTTTTCCAAAATTTTTCAAGATATCTAAATAGGCCTTAAGAGTAATGGCAATTGGACACAATACCTTAACTATGTTATTTAAATAAGTACCCTAATTCAGGATTCTATCTGGAATACAAGATGAAAACATAAATAAAGGGATATTGCATGAATTTAATTCACAAAAAAATATTAAGATTCCAATTTTCATTCAAGCCTTTTGAATGGAGAGCGTCAAGTCTCCAAATCCAAAAGGTTTCCCTTTGGAGCAAATGAGTTTTATTAGTAGCATTATTTTTAAAGGATACCTTTTCCAAAATTTGCCAACGAATTTGGTAAACGTTTGGGATTCATTGGCAAATTTTGGAAAAGAGATATATATATATATATATATATATCTATATATAGATATATATATATATAGATATATATATATCTATATATATCAGCAATGCAATCAATTACAATATAAAATATATATGTGAGTATTGCTTGAGGCTTGATAAAGGGAGGATAGACCTCTCAAAAGCTCGTCTATTTAAAACGACTGTTATTCCAATAAAGGTATCACCAAATATTGCAGTACTCAGTTTTTTCCATCAGTGGACTAACACGACCACTCTATCTTAAAATATATATATTATGAGTATTGCGATATTCACTGATACCTTTTTTTATTGGACTAACAGTCAGTTTAGCTAGACATGGTTTCGAGAGGTCTGTATTGCTTGTAACCTGATGAAGGGATTTTAGACCTCTCAAAAGCTCATCTAACTAAACTGACTTTTAGTCCAATTAAAAAGGTATCACTGAATATCGCAATACTCATCTTTTTTTGCATCTGTGGACTAACCTGACCACTCTATCCTATATATAGTGCAGTGTCCATATGTCCATAATCACTTTTTCAGTTCTTTGTTTTGTTCTGGCTGTTCATGTTCATAATTATGTGCACTCCATTGAATTGATTGTTAATCCTAAATTGATATAGTTCTTCCCTTATTTTGTTTGTTTTTTTTATACTAAAGCACATATACTGCCCACACTGATGTTTTTAAGAGCTCTTGTTTATATCTTTTTATACTGTTTTGTAACTATATAAACTGGATTTTGTTGTTTAACCTTTTTGCTTGTGATGAGGGCTAATGTTTAATGATAGTAAGAAGCCATGGCATTGTAAGTGTTACACATTTATTTCTTCTGTTGCTTGATTTGAATTCTCAGATGAATGGCAGTCGTGAATCTGGCTTTGTAGATTTCCAACAGAACCATTAAGCATCAAAGAACCCACTGATACTCTGTGATAAAATTTGATTTGTAACCCTTGGTGACAAGTAATAACAGTAAACTAGTTATCTGCCATGGTTTTATGTTGTTGTCTTAGATGATACAACGTGAGACTTAGAAAGAGATGCCCTTTTATACCCACTGAAGTACACTTTCAAGCATAAAGAAAACTAGCTTATATTTTGATGGATTATGTCAATATCCTCTGAAATAGCTCCCAGCATAGACATTTTGTTATCTTTGAATGTAAGTCTCTAAGTGCATTTCTTTTACCTGACTGCAGAATATGTTTCCAAATTAGCTATACAAAACGGCCAATGTCTCCAGTGTTTACATTTATGTTCATTTTTGAAAGGTTGGAAACATGTTGTATACTGTGAATTTAAATTACTTATTTTTTTCCCTTAAGGTAATCTGTTTAACCACTGTTTGTTAAGGTGCTGGTGGTAAAACCATTTTATAAACAGGCGTGTTATTAAACATGGAAAGTAAATGCACCTTTTGCATAATATTGCACTACCTATGTCAGATTTTGTTAACGGTTAATCAGAAGTAAGCCATATGTTTTTAAGAGTTGAGCAGAAGCCAATGGCCTAAGAGACACAGTTCATTACATAGTGCAGAATAGTTAGACTGACATTTGAAGTCCCACCAAAGAACTAACCAGTTTGCTATGCTGATCTGGCAAATTTGACACAGTACACCTTGCCAAATTCACTATTTCAACAGACTCTAATCCTTGATGAATAACCAAAATACTTGTGCATATGCACACAAAGTGATACAAAGAGCTTCGTAAGTTCACAGCTATTGTATGCGTCCGAATTGGTCGCCGATTCGCCACATCAAAGTCTGATGAATATGCAAAGATCAGGAAATGGTGAATGGTCTCAAATTCTGACCTGTTGAATAGGACTGTTCATATTTTCATGAATAAGCCCTTCATTGGCCCGCTTTGTTTGGCCAACTCATTTTTGAAGTATTTTTTTTTACATTTATTTCCAATACAGGTTAATGTCTCTTGAAACAATTTAAATTAAGTCCAACCTGGTACCTCACAAGATAATTGTATCCATAAGACAATGGACAAACATAAAACACATAAATGTATCTTGTTTGAAAGTTAGTTGCTTTTTTTAACTGTGGACTTGCTAGGAAGAAATGAACATGAGCAATTGGCCAGTTACATCAGTATTTCTGCCTTTATAAACTTATGTCCCAGCAGGTACATCACATCCTGCTACAATTCCTCTTGAAGCTTCTATCCTTGATCTAAAGTCAAATTTTTTTTTATATTCAGCTTTTATTAATGCATCAAGCTTGTTTGTAATATTTTTTGTCTTATTGTTCTTCAATGTTATGAATTTCATTTGAATTTGATTCTCCTCATCCTTAGCTGGAGAGGCAACTTCACGAGGATGAAGAATTTGCTCGGACGTTGGCAATGATTGACGAGGCCCCAAAAAATGTGAGATTTCTGTCCTTTTAAATTAGCCTAACTCTGTGATGCTAACTGTAAACCCATGAAGTGCCAGCATGACCTTATAAGTGTCACTTTTTTCCCTAGCTCAATTCGTATGCAAACCAGTGTAGTTTCTGGATGGACATTTAAAAGAGAGATACTACATAAGTAATTAAATTCTATTGGAAATTATTTTTTAGGCTCGAAAGGACAAGGGAGAAAATCAAACCTCTTTCGGTTCCAAAAAAAGTCCACCTAAAACTGGAACAAATGAGAAACATTCCCATTCTTCCTCAGGTAAACTTGATTGTGATATGTATCATACATATTTGTATAGAAAATTTGTAGGCCTGACTTTTATAATACACTAAAATAGGATTATTTCCCACAGTTTAATGTTTGCACTTTTTTTCTTTAAAGGAGAATTAATGTTTTTTCTGCCTATTGGAAGCTAATAATCTAATTATACTTACTGACCAACTCATCGGCTCCAGCACTTGCTCCTGCTTCAAGATTTCACCAATCTTCTTTTCTTCTGTGCCAGTGCTGCGATTTTCCTCACTTCCTGCTTCCTCTTCAACCTTGGTGACTTTCTTCTGTGCATGCGCAGAAGCAGTTTGAGAATGCACAGAAAAAAAAAATCACTATGTTGAAGAGGTTTGCAGCACTGGAACAGAAGAAAAGAAGATTGGTGAAATTGTAAAGCAGAAACTAGTGCTGGAGTGAAGGAGTTGATCAATAACTATAATTAGTGTCCATTATAAAGAAACTCACCCAGGCAGAATGTTCTCCTGAAAAGGGGCATTAGTTCTTCTTAAATGGGGTTGTTTAATTTGCAATTTGTTTTTAATTTGTTGTAGAAAGTGTTATTCTGACAGTTTGTCTTTTTTCTTCATTTCCCTTTTTCAGTTTTTCAATTAAATTTTTCATCTTTACATTTTTTTAATTATTAACATTTAAATGGTCTCCTGGTTGTTAGGGTAAATTAAGCTAACAGCTAGCTGCTGAGTTTTATATAGCTCGTAGTGAGAGTATAGGGCCTTAACAGAGAGATAAGAAATGAGAAAGGTATTGTAGAGAAAAGAAAATCAAAACTGGTTGCCAGCAACCAAAATAATCCAGAAGTCATATAAATAACATCAAATACACCAAACACCACAAAAAAAGTATAGACTATAGAATGTCACCATATCTACAACCTAGTAAAAATGAATTCCAGGGTGCATGGTCTCTTTATATTTTGAAATGTATATACAGAAAAATTTCTGATCTTGAAAAGAACAAAGCATTAATTACAAAGAGACAGCCTGTTTTGGACAATATAATTTATACCAAGATTTATTCATTGATTTCTGAAATACGCCTTTTGTACATAGAATGCCTTTGGATATTGGAACCAAGCCAGGAAAAGGATACAGGCTTGTTTCTAATTTGCTCACATCTTTAAAAAAAAAGTTTGCTGTGACTTTCTTCATTGTTGTTATGCACTGTATTATCTTCTGTGTTTAAACTATAGAGCACTGTGTGCTTGTTTTAAAATGGAGATGGGATTTTGTTATTATGTAAATAATTTATTCAAATTACCAAGCCACTTTTTTATTTAGCAGATCAATCAATTAGGTCACCAGATAAATCCAAGGGTAGCAAGGAAAAAGACAATATAAAAACTGAGCACAAAGGAACTAATTCCTCCAAATCCGAACCATCTAATGTACGTGTAGGAAAGCAGTCCATCAATGAAAACTCCCCTCTAAAGACCAGCTCTAAGTTGGCAATCATGAAACGAAAGGATGACGCCATCAAAAAAGAACAGCCAGCTGCAGGTGTTAAAGTAAAGGATATTTCACCAAAGAAGGAGCCGTCTACGCCAGTAAAATCGCCTCAGAAATCAGAAGTAAGAATAATGTACTTTTTATTCATCTTTCATTGTAATTGTATTGTATTTCATCTGAAAAATGTTCACTCATTCATCCTGGATGTCATAAGTAAAAAGCTACACTGGATCTTGCATGCTTCTCTCACTACCATCCTGTCTTGGCAAGACACCTCCTGGACCCTTTGCAGTCTGGTTTTAGACCAAAGCTCCATGCAAATGCTGCCCTGTACTAGGCTTGGTCAGCTTTAGTTTGAAGAGCAACATTTTTACATTACTTTAAAATATTAGTCATGAGTATTTTACACAGGTTTCATCTTACCCCCCAACTGTTTAAAGTAGGAACATTGGGACAGTGTTCTTCACCTCACTTAGGTGATGTCACCAGTACACCGCCTACTTTATTCTGAATGGCTGTTTGCCATTGGCAATGCCAGTCAGCAGGGGATCCGGGGTCAAGGGTCAAGGCTCAAAAAAAGTACTATCTCATAAAAGTAGCATTGTTTAGGTACTGTAAATACATTGTAATGGTGGTAGTGAGGTAGTTGCCAACTTATTAAAACAAAAATATTCATCTGTGCTTTTTGCCTGTTTTAATGTAACAAAAAAAAAAAAAAATAGTCAGGGTACAACCTAACCTACTGTATGCAAATGTAACGATCATAATGTAAATCTGTTGTATTGCTTTCTGTTGTGGCATTTACTGATTGAAGTGGGTAGAATTAGGACTGGTTTTGACCTTCCTAAAATCCATATACCTGTTGGAATTTTTTGAAACCCTAGGGTGTTTGAAGGGTCATAATTATCCAGGGACATGCTAGTAAAAAGTGTCCCTTTCACATCACATTGGCTACAGCTGAAAACTGGTTGGTTACTTATCTACTATAAACACATGGGTCAATGCAAAGGGATTGCTGCCTGAAGGATCTATAAATGACTTGTTTATTCTGCCTGTTCTATTACATTATCCTCACTGGATGATTTTATAAACACATTTACGGCTTGGAATTTTACACCCACAAGCGTTAGATTTGTAGCAGATCTTTAATCGCTTCAAGTTTTTTTTCCCAGCCTGATAAACAAAAGAACTATAATGCCGAAAATGAAATTCTGTTTAAACTATCAGTCTAAAACTTAGAGCTGCCTGTATTCATTTCAAGCATTGATCTAGTGATATGTTTTATAGTTAAGTGTAATATGTCTTTTTTTTTTTTTTTCACTTTAAGTCGAGCCCAGAAGACTCTGAGAAGAAACGAACTAATTACAAGGCATATCGGAATTTTCTTAACAGAGAAGGCCCGAAAGCACTGGGTTCCAAGGATATTCCAAGGGTAAGTGACTTGATGGAGTGGATAAAGGAAGGTACAAAAAAAAAATATAAATATATACTAACTATAAATGCATTGGAGACATTTTTCATTTTTTGGTATTGCTGTTCTTTTAAGCTTTATCAAGTCTAGTGCTAAGTAAGGCCTTGTTTACACACCTTGTAAAACACATTCAGAATGGCTCTCTGGAAGTTGCATCAGATGAATTATGATTTTACTTTGGATAGCTGATAACTTTGGTGCGAATGGGACCCTAGAGCAATGGAATACTACGTGTTTTTACTGCATATGGTTTAATGACAAAAGTACGGCAAAAAATAAAAACAGTATCTTGTGATTTGTCTGTGTTTTTTACTGCAGTAAAATCCCTTTAGCATTTTTATATATATATATATATACAGTAGGTGTGCTAATGTGAGTGAATGGGTTACTCAGCAAAGTGCATTATAAGTAATATGTGGTAGAGCAATGGACACGGTACTTTAATAGACAACTGGGCTACTGGACAATGTGCATATAAAAATATTAATGATAAACTTGAACAAGCATTTACCATAAACAATGCTCCCATAATCATCATCATCATCATTTTTTAAATCAACTAGTTATTAGTCTCCCCAGAAATAAATTAACATCTGATTCTGATCCCAATCTGTTATTTCTTCTCCATATTAATGCTAATTATCTCACTCACGTTATCCTATTGAGAGGAATAATTATTCATTAAACCATGATATAAATATGTTACTGCATAGGAAGCATGATATATACCCATCCAACATGTGTTGTGCAAGAACATAGTCAATGTTGCTATTAACCCATAACAGCCAATCAGATGGCTGAATTCATTATTCAAACAGCAACAAACAACAGAATGTTAATTGCTGATTGACTGTTGTATTGTTAGTGGACTGTTTATCACATTTGTTCAAAAATATCACTGGCCTATGGTTTAATTACACCCAAAATAATGTGCATGTTTTAGTTGAAATGAACTCCAGAAATGTTTGCACTTCTTATATTTTTCTATAATACTATTTAGTATATAAAACCATTAAACAGTGCAGTGGTTTTCAGCATAAGGATAATGTATAATGTTGACATTAACAACAAAGTCATAACTATATGTGCCCATTGTGTTGCTTTTTGTTAGGGAGCCGACAATTGCATGGAGGGCTTGACGTTTGTAATCACTGGTGTTTTGGAGTCTATTGAAAGAGAGGAAGCAAAGTCTCTAGTAGAACGATATGGAGGAAAAGTAACCGGCAACGTCAGCAAAAAGACAAATTACCTTGTGCTGGGCCGTGATGGTGGGGAATCCAAACGAGAGAAGGTATGATTTATTTTCTCTGCAACCAACATCAACTCTTGGTATTATAGTTAATGTTAGGGCTTGTCTACACTTAAGATTTTTAGCAGCATCTTGAAGTTTGAGCCAGTTTTTGTCATAATATATTAAAGAAGAACTAAAGGTACACAAATACAGTACATATATAAGTAGTACACCTATCTGCCTCCTATATCTTTGTATTAAAAAATCCAAAATCTAACTTAGCCTCACAACTGCAGTTTATTCATAACTGGTTCTGCTCAGACACAGATAACTCACTTACTGTTCTTCCCCCGATAATCCTCGGCTCAATTGAAGCACTAGACAACTGCCCATATCGAAATCTGAAAGACAATCTTGATGTAGTATCATCGTAGCACTTGCTACTTGGGGAAGAAGTGCAAAGTATACAAGAGCACTAATAGTGCATTGAAAGATTTTAACAAGGAGTATGAGAGTTTAAGTCCCAAACGTCCACAAATAAAGAAGATTGTACACGTGCTGAATAAGTGCAAAAAAATGTAAATAAAGAGATAAAAATCCTGGTGATATAACCGTGTAAATATCCACACAATTCAAATAATGTGCTTACCAGAGCACTTAAATTAATAAGCCTTGAAAACAATGGTAGATGTGTGTGTACATCAATGGTGATTCCTATAAGTGCGAAACCAACCAATGGAAATAACCGCAAATCATCAACACAATGCAGAGTAGTTCAGCTTCAAATATCCATATCCAATAACATCATTGCACATGAGGAAAAAACGCTCATAGTGTAAAATCATTTAGATATTTATTATGTTAAAAAACGAAATATACTCACATAGGTATATCTTTCAAAGTATGTATAATAAACATATAAAAGTTCAAGATGGCATGAAATCCTACGCCTTTCATCAGGGAACAATCAATAATGAGCTCACTCAGAGCCACACACCGCGGCGAAAGAGCCAAATGCGGCTCGTGAGCCGCGGTTTGCCAACCGCTGGGCTAACCTCCCGTTGATGGCAGCTGGTGGAGACACTGAAGGATTTACTGTGACTGCTTAAGAGTAACAATGACACAGGATCAACATAGCAGACCTATCTCTTGATGCATTATAGCACCTCCAGTGGTACCTGGTCCTGTGGTTTTTAAACATAAAACATTTCTGGAAAAGCCTTAATTCTACTTGTAAACCAACTGAAGAATGAATTCAAATATGACCTTTCTCTACTGATGACGATTACAAAAAAATGTATCTGCTTTTACAAATATCACTGGCATGATGTTTTGGGCAACCAGTTGGTGCATTTTATGTGGCAGTCAACCGTTATGCCTAGTTTACATTAAGAACTCTCTATTGCCTCATGACCCATAGGAGTCGGAACATCCCACATGTTGGCTATAGTTAGGGGATTCTGGGGGTAATTCAGCATAGTCCGAACTTACCCTCCGATCCTTCGCCTCTGTTCACACAGACTGTTATGCACTCACTGATGTGCTGCACGCGGACATCAGCGAACGCGTTAAAGGGATTCCAATCTCGACGAGGCAACTCGAGTTGAGCCTCGCCAAGACTGGAATCCCTTTAAAGCATTTGCTGATGTCCACGTGCAGGACATCAGCGAGCACATAACAGTCTGTGCGAACAGAGGCGAAGGATCGGAGGGTAAGTTCGGACTATGCTGAATTACCCCTTCTATCTTTTCCAAGTTAATGGAACCCTCACAAAATAGTTTGTAATAATAAATTAAACTAAATTACATGGAAGTTGTGAAAAAATGAGGTTAGAGTGTCGTAAAGGTAAACTGTCTTCACAGACTCCTTAATCTCTTCACATCTTTGTAAAGGTGCTTTCCTTATATTACAATTATTTCCACTTCAATAGAATAGCTTGAGTATGGAATACGTCATTCATTCAAACATGGTGTCTTGTTATATACAGGTATGGCCTGATTCTTGTTCAGGTGTAATCGCCCTAAAAAGTGCTAAAAGAAATTAATATTTTTAGTAGAAAGGTCATATAAATAGAGAGAAAATATGGTGAGTTAGAAGAAGTAACAAAAAAAATGGATGAAACTGAATTGTTCTTTACTTTTTAACACACTTTTTTTTTTTTTTAATGCAATTAGGCAGAGTCATTTGGGACAAAGATCATTGATGAAGATGGTCTTTTTAATTTAATTCAAACGCTGCCTGGAAAGAAGTCAAAGTATGATATAGCAGCAGAAGCTGAGGTTAGTATGGCTGACTCTTATTATGGGTGTAAATGGAACAATGTACCGACTTGAGTAATGTAATTGGCCGATGTTCCAGAAAAACAGGACATATTCTGTATAGAGTAAGCAACTGAAACAAACAAGGTATAGCTTTGGAAAACTGACTTGTTATTTAACCAATACAGCAACTGGTTGGAAACAGACAAGAGTGTAGTTTATTTATAATTGAACGCTGTGTTTGGCTGTTGTAATTGAATGTTTAAATGAATAGAGCTAACAATAAATAGACATTGCCATATTTCTAAGTCTCTTCTTTTCTGATCTTCTCATTAGTTTATTATCATCTCTTAAATTCGCTTTCTAATCTTCTTAGTTTAATTTTGTTTTGTTTTATCCTTTTTATTTATTTCTAACAAAAATATTTAAACCTTATGTTTAAAAAAGAAGCATTTGTCCATGCTACTTGACTCAGGTTTGTAACAGCATCCATGCTATAGTTTTTAATGCGGTTTTGTCTCTTTTATCCTCCACCATGCTTACCATACCAGAGTTTAAATTTTCTCAGAAATTACCTGTGGCTTTGTACTGATGCGTGATGCACAGGCAGCACTGCCGTGCAGATGCGTGACGCACAGGCAGCACTGCCGTGCAGATGCGTGACGCACAGGCAGCACTGCCGTGCAGATGTGTGAGAAATAGCCCCCATTTCATTTCTAAAATATATTTTCTACTCTTGACCAGGCAAAGAAATCCAAAACAAAGACAGAAAAGACTCCTGAAAAAAAAGAACAAACAGTTAAAAAACCCAGTCCAACTAAGAGGAAATTAACTCCAGAAAAAAAACAATCTGTATGTAAAATAGAAGCCATTGAAGAGGAAAAGCGAAAAATTATTAAAAAGGAGCCTGGGGAAACACCAGTAGCAGCTAAATGCATTGACCTGCCAAGGGAGAGCTTACTCTGGGTAGATAAATACAAACCCACTTCTGTAAAAGCAATCATTGGCCAACAAGGAGATCAGAGCTGCGCTAACAAGCTGATGAAGTGGCTGCGGAACTGGCACCAGAACCATTCTAGCGATGAAAAGAAACCTGCTGGTAACCACAGTCTGGTCATTTTAACTCTAACTAGTTATTAATAGAAATAATTAAATATAAATGAGCTTACTTGGATCAGCAGCAGTCATCTTGCACTGTGCACATGCTTGTGAGTGATTTTGGTGCTGTAAAATGAGTCAGACTAAGGTCTGCTCCTAGAGCAATGCCAAATAATTCTGCACTTTCCGGTTACAGTGCATGTCACGGGGGGGGGGGGGGGG
>WMED01005507.1:0-19435 GCA_019650415.1 Pipa parva
TGCTGAAGTACCTGTGCACACACACGCAAAGACCTACGTCGCTTCGCGACTAGCGTAGTTTCAATTAGAAACACATCCAAAGGGGTGTGGACAAATAAATTTTAGCCAATCGGATTGTGTTTTTGTTATTGCTATTACTGTTCATTGGTTTACGCAGAAGTATGTTCGCCTGTTCTACAAGCGTATTGATGCGTTGCGACTCGAATTGTCGCCTACAAGCGTATTGAAGTGAATTCGCAACAATTGTTGGCGATGGGACTCGAATTGTCGCAAAGTCAACAACACATGCGAATTCGGACTTTGCTGAATTACCCTCTGAGCGTGTTAATTAATGGGAGCTAATTAGAACTAGCCATTGATATCTTTGTTGAGCAACAGTTGAATTGTAGGAGACTAACTGGTTAATTTTATTTACTGTAAATATTGTTTACTAATCATACCTAGTCCGGAAGATAAATAAGAAGGAGCTACAGTATTGGTTATTGCAAGATGTTGGGATGTAATTGCTTGATATTTGATAAAATCACTACAGCTGTCTGTGTATTTATAAATGTGTTCATTCATTTTTTAAGTACACTAACATCTCTCAGGATTTGTCTGCAGGTGATAAACACCCTATATCATACCCCCTAATATAAGTGCTGGCTCAGTTGTCACTCTCAATCATTCTGAAAACAAACTGGTAAAGCTGAGTCAGACAGGAGGAGAATATATCTAAATAATGCATTATCTTAATATGATACACTCACACACCACCTGGCTTAGCTCACCTATTGTTTATTTATTTGCCTGAGAGGCCATTGTGACAATGAAGGTTTGCATGTAAAAGGAATTAGATGGATGTCAGCACGGACATAGTTTTATGTTAGATTGCCCTAATTTGTGGTGTGCAATAGTCTGCATGTCATCTGCAAATTCTGTATTAAAAACACTTATAATATTACAGCTAATATTACAGCAAGAACTGATTCTTACTACAGACTCCACATGTATATGGTCAGTTCCTAAGACAAGGGACACTTTTAATTCTTATCCTGCTGGACAGTGCCGGCTCTGCCATTAGGCAGAGTAGGCAAATGCTAGGGTTGCCGCCTGCCCAGGGGTGTGCCCCTAGCATTTGTTCTTTTACAGTGCCAGCCGGCTGGGAGGTTACTGCAGCCACGGCTCAACTTTAAATCTCTCAATTGGCAGCCGCAGTAACCTCCCAGCCGGGAGGGGGGTGTCGCGAGGGGGGGGGCGGCACGGGATGGGGGGGCACCTAGGGTGCAAATAGAGCCAGAGCCGCCTTTGCTGCTGGACCTATCCTCTGCATTTGATACTGTTGATCACTCCCTACTTGCTCATATTCTCCACTTGCTTGGTGTCCATAATCAAGCTGCATCTTGGCTGCCTTCCTACCTTTCTTATCGCTCCTTCTTTTTCTCCCATGGTAATGATCTGCCTCTCCTATGACACTTAGTGTGGGGGTGCCTCAAGGCTCTGTCCTTGGTTGGTTATCTCCTGTTCTTCCTGTACACGCTTTCCCTGGGTGATGTCATCAGCTCGTTTGGTCTTAAATACCACCTGTATGCAGATGAATCCCAAATTTACCTATCTGCCCCTGGGCTAACACCTGAAGTCAATACTACAATCTCTAACTGTCTCCAGGTTATCTTCTCTTGGATGGTCCAGCTCCCAACTTTTCCATTTCAGTTGAAGATGTCATCATTAACCCTGTTATTTCTGCACATTGTCTTAGGGTGACTTTTGACTCTGCTCTTTCCTTCTCTAAGCACATTGCTACCACTGCTAAAAACTGTCAATTTTTCCTTCGTAATGTTGCCCTTGTTTGCTCATATATGCGCCTAGCCATCAACTCCGCTCTTCACAAGGCAACCTTCTTCAGGAACCCCTCACCAAGTCAGCCCATTCTCATCTTAAACCCTTCTCTCTTGCTGCCCCATATCTTTGGGATTCTATACCCTTATACCTCCACTAAGAGCAATCCATCAATATCTTCAAATCTCAATTAAAATCTTACTTCTTGGAGCACTAGCACTGGATTTCATGTCTATATTTTATATTTATGCAACTATTTATTCAAAATTTATATTTTTTGTATTTATTTTCTTATTTAATTGGCACCTATAGGCTAATGAACTGTCACTTTAAGCTACTGCACTTGTTACCCTCCTGTTTATGTAAGTCTTCCTTTTTAGATTGTAAGCTCTATGAGGCAGGGACCTCCATGCTCTTGTTTCAGTCATGGCCTGGCACTTAGAGTGATGTATTTTCTTGATTAAATACTTGTAATTTATTTCACTTGTTCTTTGTTACGCACTTCCCTTGTCTGTATTATAACTGTAGTGTTGGATTGTACAGTGCTGCGTAACCTTGTGGCATTATAAATAAAAATGTACATATAAAATGGCTGTTCATGCAACTCTTTCTAAACTGGTAAAATAAACATATTTTTTGCTTACTTGTGTGTTTTTAACAGAAAAGTACTGTGTCCCCTATGAAAAAATGGTAGTGGGCAGCAATTGCTGCATCATTTGCTCACATCAGCTGTGTAAGTCTCCAAAAAGCAGAGAGAGAAAAACTTTAAATGCAAGCTGAGTTTTTATCAGAGCTCTTTATCATGCTCACTACCATTTCAAACGTGTCATATTAATTGTTTGTAGCATGCTTTATATAGTGTAGAGCTATGCAAAAATACAACTACAACTGGGGGGGGCAAGTGCTTCCAGAGAGTCTTGAGTTAGCAGATGCAAAATGACTGCTCATACAACATGATATGTGAACAACCTTTTTTCTAATGTGTGTATTTTCTTTAAGATATGGGGGTTATTGGCTAAAGTCCAAATTGTTGTATAAAGGTATGAATTCACCAGCTAAAGACACCAGCAATAGACTGTTGTCGCAGTCACGTCTTTATAATGAGAATATTGTTGCAATCGCAACTTTACAATGGGAAAATTGTCGCCGTCGTGGATTTGCTATGGGAATCCACTGTTTGAGAATTCGACAGTTGAATTCTCACTTTAGTCGATAACCCCACATGGTCTTTGATTTAATTTGTCAGTTTCACTTTAACTCCACATTCCTAAAAAAATCTGTCAGGTCCATAACATGAGGTTCTAACTCTTCTTCTACAGAAGAAAGTAGGTAAGAGAGAAAAGTAGAAATTACTGAAAATAAGTGAATAATATAGATTTCTAAATGAATTAACTGTCAGGAGTTAACGCAAGATAAAATATGCATTAGACATATTGGAGCACAGATGGTTCTCATTAATTCAGAAGAGAAAAGCAAGTATTAGCAATCCCTTTTTAAATATTCATCATTAAATATTGTTTATATAAAATACATTATTGTTTTTTTCTAATACAAAACTGAAAGGTTGGCTTTCAATAAAAATGTAATCTTAAGGCTGTTGGACTGGCCACTGGTGCTTTTAAAATAGTTTTATATAGAAGTAGAGCAGTTTGCATAATGTTATATTATTTATATGACAATGACCTGTCTTACACCAGATACTGACATGGTTCATTTAGTGATAATGCCTCCATGTATTGAAGAAACGTTGTCAATAATGAGGAGAGTGTGATGCCAGTATACAGATATCTGAGTTTGCTACCCATGTATTAAATAGGACTACATGGTATACCTAAGTATAAGTTAAAGTTAGCAGTTCACATTTAGGGCATTTCCTATACTTGCATAAAGCTAAATAAAAATGTAAGTTTTACTTAACATTCGAAAGAGTTAACATTAGTGTAGGGAGAAATGTAAAATTCCATCTTGGGTAAGGAAAGCTAGCCAATGGGTGATAACCTGCATGACAATTTAGTTAAGAACCTCAGTTAAGGGCTGCCTTGCAGCAAGATTGAAGTCTGCGGTGCCTTAGCCTCAATGTGAACATTCCAGATTCTTCACATACTTTCTAGAGTCTCCACAAATGAGAATTCCAGAATCATTGCCAAATTTCCAGATTCTTTACAAACAGTCCGGAATTCTCAAAAACAAACATTCTGGAAACTCAGCAAACATTTCAGATTCTTTGCATCTTTCTGGAATTCAGGAACCTTCATAAAACATTCCAGAATCTTCAGAAACAAATATTCCAGAATTTTTATAAACCTTCCTGAATCTTCAAACACAGACATTCATGAACAAATTTCACATTCTAGAATCCTCAAAAGCAAAGCATTCCAGATTATTTGCGAAACATTCTGAAATCTTTAGAAATGCGCAGTACAGAATCTTTAAAAACAAAACATTCCTGAATCCGCAAACACAAACATTCCAAAATCTCTGTGAGCATTCTGGAATCTTCAAAACAAAACATTTCAAAATCTTCAAAACATTCCAGAATCTTTAGACATGCACAATCTGGAATCTTTGCAAACAAACATTCTGGAATCTCTGTAGACATTCTGAAATTTTTAATAAGGAATATTCCAGAATCTCTGCAAACAACAATCTTCAAACATTCCAGACTCTTCACAAAATTCCAGAATTTTCATTCAACAAACATTACAGAATCTTCAAAAGCAAACACAAACATTATGGAATGTCTATGAACATTATGTAATCTTCAAACACAAACATTCCAAAATCTTCAAAAAACAAACATTCTAGAACCTTTGTGAAAATTCTGGAATACTGTATTTCAATCTGTAACATACTATAATAAATGTTACCCTGCAAGAATAAGTATTTTATTAGTGTCCAGAGATAAAGGGGATAAGTTTTTAATGATTGTATATATTTGATTAGCATGTTTGCAGAAGTCAGAGAGCCCAAACAAATCTTATCAATATCTTTACCACTCTTTTAACCAAATGAAGTTGAAAATTCTTGAATGGATGTATACCGGTAAACGATGCCAAAAATAACAGGCATTTGATTATTGTTCCCAATATAAGGGCTGATCAAATTTGTCTGAATTGGCTGTTTTTTGGAGCTTCCATGTACATGATTTCTTTTAACACAGCACACCTATAAAATGTTTTGCATGAATCATGACTGATAAATCTAAATACATTGTGCACATTCCATTTGTTATATGCAAACATATGGTGGGTAATTTAGCAAAGTGCGAACTCACCTTGCGATCCTTCAATTCACCTCGCTGAGACTGTTACACGCTTGTTCCTCTCCTACACGCGGACATCACCAAATGCTTTAAAGGTATTCCAGTCTCCTCGCGACCACTCGAGTCACCTCGCCGAGACTGGAATACCTTTAATGTGTTCGGTGATGTCCGCGTATAGGAGAGAAGCAAGCGTGTAACAGTCTCGGCGAAGTGAATAGAAGGATCGCAAGGTGAGTTTGCACTTTGCTGAATTACCCCCATGGTTTTCAGTTGGGGGAGGGGGTTATACTCTAAAGTCCAAATTGTTGCATAAAGGTGTGAATTCGCCAGCTAAAGACAGTTGCAATAGATTTCTGTGACATCTTTATAATGAGAATATTGTAGCAGTTGCAACTTTACTATGGAAATATTGTCGCAGTCGCAACTTTAAAATTGTCGCAGTTGTAACTTTACAATGGGAGAATTGTCGCAGTCCTAGATTTGCTATGGGAATTCGCTGTTTAAGAATTCAACAATCGAATTAGGACTTTAGAGAATAACCCCCTAAAAGATCACCAATTTCACAGGTTTAAAAGATCAGAAACAACAAAATATATAAATGCCTTAATTGCATTTATAGTTACTAAAGTCGTAAATTTTACCAGTCGATTGATTGAAAATTCAATCGAAATTTCGATCAATCGATCACTTCGCCTTTAATAAATTGTGTTTCCAAAAATTTGAAATTGTGTCTAGATAAAAAAACACATCTTCATTAAATTGTTATGATAAATAAGGATTACTTAAAAGTAGCACACTTTGCAATGTCAATATTCTTTTTCAAGGATGAACTCCATAGAGAATAATGATTTACATCAGCCTACTTACTGCAGATGAAAAAAGACAGCAGAGACAATGTACACTCAAAAAACTGTGCAAAAACTGCTCACTTCTGGTAATGTAAACAATACATTTTATGTGTATTTGCAACAGAAAAGGTTTGCACAGTACAGCTGTATTAAACTTTCTACAGGATCTGCCCTTTGATTTAAATGTATATCCTTACCTAGAAATGATAATTATTGTGCACATCAATATTGATTTTTATATATTTTATGCTATGATACATTGTAGGGTTTTAGTGCCATCTACTGGTACTTTTTAGGTACTGAAACACTAATTTTGGTGTTATTGTTTTACTAGCCACAGGTTTACCTTGATAAGTCTTGGAATAAAAACAAACACATTGGTACATTCAAAATGTAATTTAAAATTTGGATGTATTGGCCCACAGCACATTTCCTGCATAGGTGAATCTTTTGGCTTTGTTTTCACCTTAAACGAATGGTTTAATGCAGTGTTTCCCAAACTTGTTCTGTTTGTGGCCCGGTTATTTTTGTGCTTTCTCCTTCATGACCCGGCACGAAGGATAAGCACAAAAATAATTGGGCCACAAGAGCGCCACTCATGAATATTCATGAACGGTGCCGTGCGCATGCGCGAAGTCCCTTACCTTCGCGCATGGCACCGCTCATGAATATTAATGAGCGGTGCCGTGCTCGAAGTCCCTTACCTTCGTGCACGGCACCGCTCATGAATATTCATGAGCGGCGCTCGTGACCCGGCATTTCATTTCGGTGGCCCGGTACCGGGTCGCGACCCGGCATTTGGGAAACACTGGTTTAATGTATTGTATTGTTTCTTTTATAAAGCGCTGATATATTACGCAGCACTTTACAGAGATTCAACATTCACTTTAGTCCCTCCCCCACAGAGCTTACAACCTAGTTTCCCTGTACAGTCACACACACAGACAATTTAGTTAGGCCTCAATTAACCTATGTAGCATGTTTTTAGATTATAGGAGAAAACTGACACAGGGCAGGTATGAAGAGAACATGGAGTATAAATTCCATGCAGAATCACCCTAACTACTGGGGTGTTGGTTCATTCCAATGTACCCACCTCTCCTTTATTTATATGGTCATAGAAATCCTCAATGACATTTTTGTGAAGGATCACGAGCTGCAGTGGAGTAACTATGGAGTGGGATTCACTATATGGAGAGCAAGCTTGGCAACAAAAATCAATACAGAAAGCTGTTCCATAGACTCCTAAAATTTTAGCATGTATAAAAAAGGAATAGTTTTTAAAGGGGAGCTATAGTCAGATTACACCTTTATATATGTAGTACTATACCTTAGTGAGAAGCGTTTCTCCCCAGTAGATGTGTAATAAATTATCCTGCTTCAGATAAAACAGCACTAGAAAACTCCAGCACCTGGAAAAGTGTTTGTGATGTGTACCGGCCACTTTTCCATGAAAGGGTACCCTCCCCCAGACATTTTTCCCTAATGTGTAATGTAACGCCTGGCCTGCGCACAAGTTAGCTTTCCAGAGTCCCAGAATTTAATCTCCTGCATTTCAGAAATATAAACAAAGCAAAAGGTCAGCACACTGCTGAACCAATAGCAGTCAGGCAGCTTTTTCTTCTCATGTTTAGCAGTTATATCACACACATTTTCTGGTGCAGGAGTTTATCAGTGCTCTGTAATAAATCATTCTGCATCACATGAAACATTTACTGGGGCGCAACGCTTCTCTGTAAGGTATAGTACTGCAGATGTAACAATGTAATCTGACTATAGTTCTCCTTTAACTGCAATACTTGGTTAGATTATATCTGAAGTACAGTTCTAGGCACCAAAGAAAAAAAAGATTCAGGAAAGGTTTACCAAGTAAGTTAAAAGGAGAACTATAGATTTCACTGATTCAGGTTCAGGGAAAACCAAAAAAAAAAAAAAAAAAGGTTGTAAAGGAGTTTAAAATCACCTTGTCTTGTTTCTGATATTGTTGCATCTTGAAGAGCCTTTCACCATGCCTCCTAAACTTCTTGTTCAGCTCCTTTGTCAATTTGTAGTTTGAAATGAAGTATGGAGGCATCATTAACCCCCCTGATTTTTTTCAGATCTATCCATTGGTGAAGCAGTGCTGGTTAATTCAAGATCCACATTCCCAACAATTGTTCTTTGAGAAAGCAGGCAGTGTTTTTGAAAGGTGAAAGAATGTATGCTTGTTGTGTTTGGTAGAGTTGTGAAGTATGTGGACCAGAGAAGAAAAGGCCTCTTGATTTGTAATTATCTAACATAGTAACATAGTTTAAAAGGCTGAAAAAAGACACAAGTCCATCCAGTTCAGCCTATTTTCCTGTAATGTTGATCCAGAGGAAGGCAAAAAACCCATGAGGAAAGAGCCAATTATCCTCATATTAGGGAAAAAATTCCTTCCCGACTACAAATACTGTATGACAATCAAAATAATTCCCTGGATCAAGGTCCCACCTTCAGTTATCTAGTACCCATAGCTTATAATGTTCTTACACTGAAGGAAAGCATCCAAACCAGTTTTGAACTCTTTAATGGAATTAACCATAACAACTTCTTCAGCCAGAGAGTTCCATAACCTCACTGTTCTTACAGTCAAAAATCCCCTTCTATGTAGATGTAGAAACATTTAATGTGTCATATCTGGCCAGCACAAGCATATCCTTTAGCAGTGATGGCCAACCTTTTGAGCTTGGTGTGTCAAAATTCGTCAAAAAACTGAGCATAACTCGGGTGGTGTGTCACTTCGAGAAAAAAAATCCTAATTTTTTTGAAGGCGGGGCAACTCTCCTACTGAGAGCATGGTCCGAACGGCACCATGATGTGTGTCAGCAAAAACGTCTTGGTGTGTCACCTCTGACACGCGTGTCATAGGTTAGCCATCACTGTCCTATAGTCTAGTCTTTAGAAGTTTATTTGTTGGTGAGAACAATAAAAGCCAGTGTAGAGCTAATAGGTGCCTAGTTGCTAACAGGATTTGTTTAGTAAATGGCATTAGTATAATTGTGGGTAAATCTGCTGGGTCTGTGATACTAAGCAAAGTATTAAAGTATAGAAGTGTGACTTTTTTCAGATGTAACTAAAAGAATGTAGTATTCCACTTCTCTCCATAAGTTTCTGATTTTTTTGGCAGCTCCACTAGCAATGCATAAAATCTGCTTGGGACTAGTAACATTTGGGGCATTCCTAATTTTTTGAGTTGGAAATCTTGTTCAGTATGTGAGGGGTAATGTAAGACTGACGCATTTTATATATATATATATATATATATATATATATATATATATTTGATATAATATATATTTTGAAGTTCACAGAGATTCATTGCTGGTGTCAATTTGCAAACCTGACACATTGCCTTAATTATGTCTCAGTACTTCATGAAAAAATGCAACCTCCACACAACCTCTAACACACATCAAAAGACAAATGATTTTGCTGGGTTACTGCTTGCCTGTTTATTTGGTATATTTCTCTAAATATATTTATGCAATCTCTTAATAAACAAAAGCTAAACAAAAACCAACCCATGTTATAACACTGCATCCCTACACATTACGCTCCCGAGGGAAATATTTTACATCCATGTTTCACAAGAGATGCACAGAGATTTCACTGGTTTAAGAGGAAACATAACATTATTCAACTTATTAGGCAAATTCATATTGGAAGAATATAACAAGACTCCAGCTGTGGGGACCTCTGATTCACAGGTGGGAAAAAGATTCATGTTACATTAAAACTGGTATCAATAAGAATAACAGAATAATCCAGTTTTTTCATTGTATTACATCTCCTTGAATGTAGGGAGGGGTAGGCAATGTAGACAGCTGCCTGGAGCATTATGCTTCTCTGTCCTGAATATTCCAAATGTTCCTTTCTCCTTATATTCCTTATTTCCTTTTGAAAGGCACCATAAGATTCTGTTAGAAACAAATAAAAAAGATTAGACATTAAAATCACAATGATTAAAACAAATATAAAATGTAAAGCAGCTATATTCAGGCCATTTTGACCAAATGAATGCAGTTAAAAAAAAAACTCTAATTGCGTTAAACTTTAATTATTGAAAAAAGAAGAGAGATTCGCTGGAAATTGCAGTTTATGGTAGTAACAACTACCTGTTCATTACACACACAACATGTTTTGGGTGAAACTCTTTATCATTTGATGAACCATAAAAGGGATTTACCCAAAACATATTGTGTGCATAATGAATAGGCAGTTGTTACTACCATGCAATTTCCAGCGAATCCCTCTTCTTTTTTCAATATATACACAAGAGTCTGGACGGAACACACAAGATGCCTGGATCCCTGTTCTATTTGTACATTTTTCTATATTGGCTACATTAAAATTAAATTAATTAAAAATAGATTTGTTTTTTTTCTTTAAAAACGGATGCAATAATCACCATGAAATACACTGTGTTCTAAATTACTATGCAAGTGATATTTTTCTCAGATTTTCCTAAATGGTCAATGCAAATGACAGTCAGTATAATTTTTAAGTCATGAACTATTAGAGTATAAATCAAATTTTATTGAACAAACCTCCCAATGATAAAAGTATTTTTTTCAAAAATAAAAAACTCAAAATGCACTGTTTCAAATTATTATGCAGAACAGATTTTTAAAACAGTTTATAGGTTGTATAGAACTGCAAATGGTCATTCTTTGAATTTGCAGCATTAATAATTCACCATTGTGCATATGTTAATATGCAAGATGTTTTTGATTGAAATAGCTTTTGGTTTTAGTAAATGTGATCATTTAGGGGGTAATTCACCATTGTGCGAAGTGAGGTCCGGATCCTTCGCCTCACTTCGCACATGGTGTTATGCGCTCACTGATGTCCTGTACGCGACTGGAATCCCTTTAAAGTGTTTGCCGATGTCCGCGTACAGGACATCAGTGGGCGCATAACACCATGTGCAAAGTGAGGCGAAGAATCCGGACCTCACTTCGCAGAATGGTGAATTACCCCCTAAGTGGTCACATTTACTAAAACTGAAAGCTATTTCAATCAAAAACATCTTACATATTAACATAGGACCCATTTTTTGATCTCACCTTCACAATTCTTGCATCCATTGTACTTGCGAGAGTTTCTGCTTGAATTTCTTTGCAAGATTTCAGAATAGCTAGAATGTTAAATGCATCCCACCCTTTAGATCCTTTGCTTGAGGATACTCCAAAAGTTTTTAATAGGACTGAGGTCAGGGGAGGATGGTGGTTATACCATGAGTTTCTCCCCTTTTATGTCCATAGCAGCCAATGACACAAAGGTATTCTTTGCAGCATGAGATGGTGCATTGTCATGCATGAAGATGATTTTGTTATGGAAGGTACGGTACTTCTTTTTGTACCATGAAAAAAAATGGTCAGAAAGTCTACATACTTTGCCGAGGTTATTTTCACACCTTCAGGGACTCTAAAGGGGCCTACCAGTTCTCTCCCCATTATTCTGGCCCAAAACATGACTCCACCACCTCCTTGTTGACACGTTGTGGCATGCACTAATCATCCACTACTCCATCCATCTGGACTATCCAAGGTTGCACGGCTTTAATCAGTGAACGAGACTGTTTGAAAATTAGTCTTCATGTATGTCTAGGCCCACTGCAACCGTTTCTGCTTTTTAGCAGTGGTTAGGGATGGCCGAATATTAGGTTTATGCACAACTGCAAGCCTCTGGAGGATTCTACACCTTGAGGTTTGTGGGACTCCAGAGGCACCAGCAGCTTCAAATAACTGTTTGCTGCTATGTAATGGCAGTTACTTAAGCAGTTTTCCTTTAATTGAGCTCACCTGGCAAGCTAATTATCACAGGTTTCTGAGATTAATTATAGTAATCCAGAGAGCCCTGCGACACAATACCATCTATGAGCTTAATGGAAAAATCAAAAAATTAAACTTTATGTCACTTAAATCCATTGTGCATAATAATTTGGAACACATTGTATTATATGAAATCCTGGTTGAATAATGCTAAAATGGAAAGGATTAACAATGATGCATCCCTTCTATTAAAGGAGAACTAAAGTCAAAAAATAAAAAACAAGTGTTAAAATACCTTATACTGCGCCAATTGATTACAGTCACAGCATGAGCTGGGCTGTAATTAGCTGGCTTCCGATGCTTCCCCTGATGCTACTTTACAGCGCTGCCCGACTGACAGCCAGCGCCGCAACTCCTCCCACCCCGATACACCTCGGGTGTTTCAGGGCTTAAACATCATCACGTTCACTGCAGGGGCCAATGACAACGTTCCTTGCAATGAGCGTGATGATGTATGAGGCCGGGGAAGGAGAAGAAGGAACTGCGCGCTGGCTTCTATGTCAGCCAGCGTGCAGTGCAGGAGGCGTCGGAGGGAAGCATTGGGAATCGGCTAATTATAGAACAGCTCATGTTGTGACTGTAATCAATTGGCTCAGTATAAGGTAAATATTTTAACACTTGTTTTTTATTTTTGACTTTAGGTCTCCTTTAAGCTATTTCACATGCTATCGCTATGCTATGCTATAACAAAACTATATCCATGGTACACAGGAAAGTCAGGTACACTAAGGTTAGATATATCCTACTCCCATGTGGTTTGTTCAGTCCTAAAGCCAGTACGAGGCTTTACCATTCTGTAAAATTAATTTGTAAATTACTATACAACCTACAAGCAATAAAAGTACTATAACTTTTTCAGAATTAGGTTTTCAGTACTAACCTACTTTTCTAAATAGTATACATTGTTTTTAGGCACTACTAACAACATGATGATAGCACTATTTGAAGAGGGCTTTTGGGGAAAAAAAACAGATCCCTTTTACTACTAGGAACAAAATATGACAGGATATTCTCCTACAGCAGACCCTCTTTACCTTATGGTCTTTAAACACAGGCAGAAACCAAGCTCTGGGTGACATACTAATGGTTAAAGAAAATGCAGATGATCAAAAAAATAAACAAACAAACAAAAAAAACAAACAATAAGTGTATTCTCATCATATCAATTTATGGTAAATCGTCTTATCATAGACAATACTATTTTTTCCCAGGCCACTACATTTTAGAGAATCTACAAGCACAAAGCTGCATCTGGGATATTCAAAATGCTATGGCAGCATAAACTGCCAGGGTCCTTGACCAAACATCAGTATGCATGAACAGGATTTTTCTGCTTCTCACTGCTTTGTAGACTAGCGGTACATTCTACCTAGAAAGATGCACATACACCCACACACTTGCAATAAATGACTTGTACCTTTGGTTAATGACAAATTCATTTCTTGCTGGCGCTCTTCCTGGACACAGTTTTTGCACTATTGCCATATTTCTGCTTATCCTTCCTGTAGAGGAGAAGAAATAAAAATAAGTCTATCCAGTGAACTTCAAGGGCAAAAAGCAGTAATACAACAAATCCATAAAGGCCAGTGCACATCAAAGTCTGTCTAAGGCAGGAGATAATTGGCTATATGTGGTAACCAATATTCCTAAAAGTCATAACCTGCATGACTTGGCAAAATCAAACAAGAGCAAAGATAAATGCAGTGGACACAAGGTCTGGCTTACACAGTTATAGTGAGTACAACATACCACAGCAACACCATGAAGGTAAATAATGCATCAATACATAGTGTATCTAAATCTTGAAAAATCAGGCAACACTTCCCCAGAATACTGCACAGAAAACAGAAGAACTTTATTTTCAGTGGAGTTAAGCAGAATATATTCTATGCTCTATAGAGGCAACCAGGATCTCCAAAACCCTCATACAGGTTAGAATCGTCTGAAGTCTGCAAGCTATCAGCCTGGAGATCTCCTGATGAATCCTGTCTATTTTGTCCTGTGGAAGGAAGACCCGGAGTCTCTCTGTATTCAAAATCATCCCCAAAAAGGGAACTTACTGAGATGGATGCAAATTTGACTTGGGTAGATTTAGAATCCAACCCAATTCCGCCAGTCTCTTTACACAAAGCAACACCGCCTGTTGTGCCTGAGGAAAAGAAGGAGCCTTGATCAGCAAATCATCTAGATAAGGAGTCACAACTCCCTCCAATCTTAAGCTCGCTGTTACTGCCACCATAATCTTCATGAAGATTCTTTGGGCCATAGCCAGTCCAAAGGGAAGCGCTACGAACTGATAATGGAAAGAGTCGAATGCGAAACAAAGGAACTTCTGATCCTCGATATGAATCGGCACATGTAGGTAAGCATCCTTGATGTTCAAGGTTGCTAGGAATTCTCCCTGTGACATTGCTGCTATGACTGAGCGGAGGGATTCCATCTTGCACCTGGAAACCCTCACAAACTTGTTGAGACCCTTTAGATTTAGAATTGGACGGAAACCTCCGTCCTTCCTCGGGACCAAAAACAGGTTTGAATAATAGCCCTGGAATCTCTGATTAAGGGGAACGGGTGAAATTACACCCTTCTTTATCAGATCGTTGACACAACTTCGAAAGACCAGACCCTTCAGAGGGTCTCTTGGAACCCCTTGTTAGGAAATATCTGAGAGGGGGCAGACGACACAACTCTATACTGTAACCTGCTGAGATGATTTCTAGCACCCAGTCGTCCTTTATGAAGCAAAGCCAAACCTCCCGAAAATGTGACAGACGACCCCCTACCTGACTGTCCATCTCGGGGGCGGCTGGACCTTCACGCTGAAGAGCCCTTTCCTGAAGAAGAGGCAATGGGCTGTTTCTTAACCTGCCAATTTCCCCTGAGCTTGGAACCTGGGTCTGGAAAAGTTCTGGGACTGGGACCCCAATCCACGAAAGGAGCATTTCTGGTTGCTCCTATTGGAGGATGAGCTATGGGAAGCTCTAAATTTGCTACCGTAAACTCCAGTCTTTGGTCTGTTCTGGGGAAGGAGGGTACTTCTGCCTCCTGTTATCTGATTGATGATTTTATCCAACTCAGACCCGAAAAGGATTTTCCCCTTAAACGGCAAAGACGATAAGGCCTTCTTGGAACTATTATCCGCTTGCCAGTGCTTAAGCCACAGCATGTATTTGGTAGATATTGAGGATGCAGTCCTGGAAATCACCTGAGCGGCATCCAAAGGAGCATCACAAAGATAAAGGATAGCTTCCTTTAACTGAAGGGCTGAGCTTAGAAGAGCCTCCTTAGGATCCTCTGACCTGATCTGCTCAATCAACTGCTAGATCCATCTCACACAGGCCCTAGACACCCATCCAAAGCAAAAATAAGGTGCAGTGCTGAACCACATGATGTGAATATGGATTTTAAAATTCCTTCCATCTTCCTATCTGCTAACTCTCTGAATGAAGCAGAATCAGGAACTGGAATTGTCGTGTGCTTTGACAGCCTAGAAACTGAAGCATCCACTACAGGAGGTGAAGTCCAGCAAGTAATGGAATCCTTTGAAAAAGGGTATGAGAGAGCAAACCTCCTGGGCATCTGAAACTTATCCTCTGGTTTGTTCCATTCAGCCTGTACTATCTGGTCAATCTGTTCGTTAGAAGGGAACACCTAAGTTCTTTTTCTCTGGCATTTGAAAATATTCTTAGAAGGGTCTGTTTCCGGTTGAGGGCCTGAAATGTTTAACGTTAACCAATCCGTTCCGCGGGATCCTGAAAAGAGGAAGGAATTATAGAGCAGAGCGAATCATTACTCATATCCCAATCCCATGGAGGGGGCAGACGGTGGAGGGTTCAGATACATTACTGTCCCCTGTCATACCCACGGGTGTCAGAGATTAACTCTGACCGAGGAAATAATCCAAATCTGGACACTGGATCTAGTGTTGCCTCCTTGGAGAAAGGACACTATAAAAACTGGTGTTTCTCTTCCTGCTCTCAGGAGTAAAGCCCCTAGGGAGGAGTCTTTTTCACTAGTGTCCTGCCTCCAGTGGGAGGGAGCTTTACCCCCATGGTCCTGTGTCCCCCAAGAGATTAGAGAGAAAGTACAATTTTATTACCAGGATAAACATCCACCCTAACTAATTAAAAATGGAGTTTGCTACAAGGGTCACTGGATGTCAGTGTCAGTCTTACCTATCCAATTTAAAGGAGAACTAAAGTAAAAAACAAAAAAGAACAGTTAAAATACTTACATTATACTGAGCCGAATGATTACAGTCACAACATGAGCTATGCTGTAATTAGCCGGCTCCCGATGCTTCTTCGCAGCGCTGGCTGACTGGCAGCCAGTGCCGCAGCTCCTCCCACCCTGCTACACCATGGGTGTTTGAGGGCTTAAACATCATCACGTTCATTGTGGGAGCCAATGAGAATGCTCCCTGCAATAAGCGTGATGATGTAGAAGCCAGTGAAACATGAAGAAGGAGCTGTGCGCCGGCTTCTCAGTTAGCCAGCGCTGTGAAAGAAGCATCAAGTGCTGGCTAATTACAACACAGATCATGCTGTGACTGTAAATGGCTCTGTATAAGGTAAGTTAAAAGTTCTTTTTTATTTTTTAACTTTAGGTCTCCTTTAAAAACTCCAGCCTGGAGGACATTAAAGGGCATTAGCAGGTGATTTTTTTTTTTACCTGGACATTTTCACTTTGTTTCTGCAGCCATGGCCTCCTTCCCAATGCACAGAGTTCATACCTCTGCTCATCATTTTTCCACAAGAATTGCAAGGTTTTCCATTAGTATAGGCCTGCACGAAAAGTGCAGAAGTCAGAAGAAAATAAACTGTAATTATTTCATAGAATGTTTAAGAGCAGATGAGTGAGTTAAAGGGACACTAAAGCCTATAAATAAATAGCTTTCTATTTTTTGGACACCTAGTATTAAGTACAAGATGTGTTAAAATAACAGGTTTAGGCTTTTACGATTTTGCAGAATAGTCATAGCAATTGTAGACAAAACAAGCACTCAGAACAGGTTTTTGGCTAATCTCAACCCCTCCAACTTAGTCAAGTGCTATGCTCACTGACTGGGCATGCTCCCTCCTCCTGAAACTGAATTAAAATTCACTTTGGTTTTCTTCAGAAAACTAAGTGCAAGACTGGTCTGAGAGACTGAAAAACTGCAGAGAAGCAGCCTAAAACAGCTCACATTCAAAACTTATTTAGTAATTTAAATGCTGCACACAACAGCTTACACAGAGAAAGGTCTAGGGTTAGCTGATAATCTCTGCTCCAAGTGCTTGTTTTTTCTTCTATTGCTATAATGATTCTGCAAAATTGATAAGCCTAAATCTGTAATTGTTACACTTGTACTTAAAATCTAGGTGGCCAATAAATGGAAAGCACTTTTTTTTTTTTTACAGGCCTATGGTGAAATTTATTAAACTTGGAAAGACGGCTCTCAGTCTTTCCGAGTTTACAGAGTGAGATCTCCCATTGTTTTTTGCGGAATTTTTTGTTTTTTTATCTCGATTTTTCGATAAAAAAGTAGCTATACTACCTTTCCATCGAAAAATTGAGATAAAAAAACTCTATCTCGAAAAAATCTTGCGCGAACAATGCGAACTCTCACTTGGTAAACTGGGAAAGACCGAGAACGGTTTTTCCGAGTTTAATAAATTTTGCCATAATCGTGTCCCTTTAAAAAATAAAGTAACATGAATGAGACAGAAATTTGACTCAGTACTAAGTCCAGTATTAGCTCCTCAAGAGACAAGGATTATTAATGCAACTCAGACAATAAGAATGCTATAATGAACTGCGTGTGCAGCAATATAGATCTAACAGAACAGTTAAGAAACAGAGATTAGAAATGTTAATATTTGTTCCTTTTTTGTGGGTAAACAGTTATTCGAAAATCTTCTGACATTCAAACATTTTGGGGGTTATTCATTAAAGTCCGAATTGTCACATAAAGGTGTGAAATTGCCAGCTAAAGGCAGTTGCAATAGACTGCTACTGTCACTGTCTCATCTTTATGAGAATATTGTCGCAGTTGCGACTTTACTATTGAAAATTGTTGCATTCGTAACTTTAAAATGGTCACGGTCGTGACTTTACAATGGGGAAATTATTGAAGATGTGTATTTGCTATGGGAATCCACTGTTGTTTCAGAATCTGACAGTCAAATTAGCACCTTAGTGAATAACCGATCATCTTGTGTATAAGTCCAAAACCTTACCTGTTCTTTAGCACAAAACCCACAGATCATGCGAGCTGCAAGCTCCATCTCATGGTCTTCAGCATCATCATGGCAAAGATCACAAGGATAGGCTTTTCCACAACATGGGAACCTGTAATCAGGATAAAAAGAAAAATTCAACAATTGTAGTTATAGAGCAGATAATAGAAAATGGTCAATGCTGCTAGAAACATTCCAGTTCTTTTGAGGCTCTTTTACTGTACTTAAAATGCGGAAGGTCCGGGGAAACATCTTTAAAAAATATAAACACTTGAGGGGGTTATTCACTAAAATCTGAATGGTTGTGTATAGGTGTGAATTTGCCAGATAAAGACAGTCGCAATAGGCTACTACTGTCGCAGTTGCGTCTTTTATAATGAGAATATTGTCACAGTCCTGACTTTCTTATAGAAAATTGTCACAATCTTAACTTTAAAAAATTGTTGCGACTTTACAATGGGGAAATTGTCGTGGATTTACTATGGGAATCCGCTGACAATACAGTCGAATTCAACCCCCTTAATTTCCCTCCCCAAACACACCAGAATAAATCTGTCCACCCCTGAAATCTTGTAATGTCATAAATAACAGTAAACAATATAACAAACTTTCTATGATCTTTTCTTTTTTTCTTTTTTTTTTTTACAAAGTATAAATTGGCCAACTTTTTAAAATCATTAAATCATTTCCACAAATATCGCCTACTTTTGCCCTTGATCGCAGTTGTCTATACCATCTAAGAACAGCTATATGTCATTATAGCGAATGGCTAGTTTTAGATTGTAAGTCCTAAAGAAAACTAATTTGCATCGCACTCAAAGGCTACGAAAGACATAGGGTAACTATGCTACAAGTTAACTTTCTCAGCTATCCTGGATATGGGGTAGTGTGAGCCAACATAACTATATACAATCTGTGCAGGGTCGGAATGGCCATCGAAAGCACCAGAGGATACCCGGTGGACCCTAGTATTGGGGGTCCCAATCCAGTTGCCAAAAAGCATCTCTTTAAACATTTGCAGGTACCATTTATTACACTAACACTTGGGCAATTTACTCTTTTGTAAGATGTAGGGCTGTGTACTCAGACTCCCAAAATATATAATAAATTGGTAGTTAGTTCATTGCAGTATATGCTGAATATATTTTCATAAGAATTTGGGAAAATAATGAAATGTCCTGTAAAGGTCTGTTCTATTCCTTATATAAGGATCTAGGCTCTTAATTGAAATGAATGTGTGCTGCACCCTATGTACATGCTCAGTAGTGAAGCTCCTTGCTAGAGATCAGAGGAAAAGGCACTGGAAGGAATGGCTGCACTGATCATAGAATCAAAGATGTTTTCTCACTACAAAAATTAGCTTTCAACATAAATGGACTGTTAAATGACAACATTTTGTAAATATTTTGGTCAGTAGATTTTACTTCATTCATG
>WMED01005508.1:0-19049 GCA_019650415.1 Pipa parva
AATATAACACAGCCAGTCTTTAACTGAGGTCCCGTTACCCAGAGCAACCAATCAGCAGTTAGCACTCAATTATATAAGGGAGCAAGAGTAATGAAAGCCAGCTCCTCATTGGCTGCTATGGGCTTGTACACCAGTAAATAACTGCTTTTCCTGATTTTCTCTGTAGGTTTTTAACAGCATTTATGTCCCAATTTAGTTGGGCTGCATTACAATTCAGTGCATTAATAACCAGCTATAAAATGTGATGGGACATCCTGATACTTATATGAATGAGTCCCAGATACTAGTGATAACTGTGAATCTAACCAAAGGCAACTGATGTAAAGTCAATCTAAACTACACAGCAACCAGTTAAAATGTTTGATCACCCACAAATCCTTTATGTTTAAATGTACTCATTTTCATTTGCAGCACCATACAACACTGTAAACAGGCAGAGTTTAATTTTGGATGCAAAACTCTGGCACAAGAAAATACACTAGTGATTTCTTTAGATAATGCAGAGGTCTATTTTCAGGAAGGATAAAGTGGACAGCTACCTGTGATTTGCCTTCCACTAAATGCTGCTGCTAGATTAGCAGGAGGTATAAGTGCTACAATCTAAAATGTGTGGCTCCAGTTATAGTTATTTATTTTGGTCTTTGCACAGGCTTCTTTTACCAGTGACTGTGCTAACAGATTTGTCAGCCTAATAGTGACTTTAACAAATGGTTACAAATAGATCTGGGCCTCCATTTGCTATTAAGATTTATCTCACTTATAGTGAACTAGACAGGAAAAGCAACTTCCTGTGCAAGGACAACACAGGTTCCATACCTTTTTTAACACAATATTTGAAAATGAAGTTTGTTTTGTTTTTATTAAGGGGGTTATTTACTAAGGTGCATTCCCCATTGTAAAGGCACTTCAATTTTTTAAAGTTAAGATTGCGAGAATTTTCCCATAATAAAGTTGCGACTGCAACAATATTCTCATTATAAAGACAGTCGCAGCCTATTGCGACTGTCTTTATCTGGCAAATTCACACCTATACGCAACAATTCGGAATTTAGTGGATTATTTAGTGGAATTCGGAATTCGGAATTTAGTGGATAACCCCTACATCTGTCAAAAAGGAATATCAGGAGGATGTACGCATCAAATTTGAGAAAGGTCTGAGAATACATAAATGAAAGATGAACTAAATATGAGTAAAACAAATGAAATAAAAATAGCAGTTTAGTTTTAAGTTTGAGCTCAAAAGTTAAAATATGCTTTCGTTCAGTGTTAAATTCCAAACAAAACCAGGTAGTTCCTCCAGAAGTCAAGATTCTTTTAAGGTGCAAATGAAAAGCAACAAACCTTTGTCTTCTCTGTTTATTATTCTGTCAATGTCACCATTTGTTAGGAGATGATTATTAACCACGTGCACAGGAAGACTGGAACAGACTCCAACAATACAGGTAAAGAAACACAGCAGCACCACATCCTTACTTTCAGTCCATCCCATGGTAATTACCAGTTTTCAGGAATTTCCTTAAGGCTGTACAGCAGCAAAACATGTAAAAATTATTCTTGAAAAATATATTTGGCATATAAGCACATTAATACATTTCTAGGTTTAGGATATCATTTACAACTCTACTGGAAAATATAAATATTTTTCATTAAAAACTCTTGCACAGTTTGTCCAATTAAATCAGTTCACAGGTTCTCAGGATTAGCGACCCAACCAACCAGAGGACCCATTTTACTGTAATATAATTAAATCATTAAAAAGTAAAAAAAAAAAAAAAATTAAAATAAAGACAAATAGCAAATTATCTTAGAAACCTGCTAAAAAACCATTCAAATTACATTTGATGAGAACAAGCGTTTATAAGCATTTATCCAGTTAAGGATTTCCAATGCTATTTATTAGAGATAATACAATGAATAGTACTGCATATACAGAATAAAACGTTACCAATGTCCAGAGCCAGATTTACATCTCAGGAGCTTATAAACAAAGAATACGCAGAACCTACGGCTACATCCACCAACTGATCAAGCCCCTTGCAAATAATCACGTTATGCATTTAACTGGAGTGCTTTATCTGTGTGACTTCCAAGCAAAGTGAAATCACAAATGTCAAGTTCAACTTTTAATATTTAAAATACTTCTTAGCTAGAATGTATCCTTCAATCCCCCCTGCCTGAATACCTAACTAGGGTAGATGTGCCCCCTCATCTAAGCAACCTATAGGCACAGAATATTGGGAAATTCACTGCCAATGTCTCAAGCTTTGAGCATGTATATATAAACTTACCTTTGTTTCCAGAGACAAATGAGCAGTAGACTGTGTGTAGAACGGACTTTGTATGGCACTGATGTAATTAGAACAGCTCAGCACTAGATTGCGATAATTAATTGAATTATTTCAGCATTCAGTGGACTTTAGCCCAACCCATAATTTCAGATCTTAATGTTATCTTTATTTTTATATGGTGCTGCTAGTTTTGCACACAATTGTCAAATGTTTTGGGCAGATCACTAAACTCATGTGCCTTTTATGCAGAGTTGACATACTGGGGTAAACCTGATCCATTGTGTGACAGCAACTTCCTATGAAGGTAGCATGGAGTATTAACGGTGTTCTTTGTGGATTGTAGTGTTTATTCACTCATTTAACAGAAATCACAGTCACACTTGGCAAACAAAGTTACTTTTAAACACATATCCTTGGCACAAAGAAAAGAAAGAATACTATGCTGGGTTGAAACCCTGGTGAATAATACACTTTTCCTTAGCTTACCTTACTTTGGAGTCTTTCTTTTTAGCCTGGTCAGTTTCCTAGGGCAGGAAGGTCCTTGTGTGTCTCACAATGAATATCAGTTTCAGCCACATTTGAGACTCCCACTTCCCCAAATCCTCTGGTTCCTCAGTTGCCTTTTAAATTAGGCTCTAGCCCGCTAATTGACTGCTACAGGCAGATATCCAAGCAGCCAATTATTTTAAGCCCTTGATACCAAAAATACTTTTCCTCAGGTGAAAGCTGTACCCAAATTGGTAATAGCTAATAGTTCTGCAATATATTAATATGTTTGGAATATATTATACATCTTCCCTAATGGATGAATAAAATATCCAAAGACTCAAACAGTTCCCCAGTGATCAAGATACCATGAAAATGGTCGTAGGCTTGCTTTTATTGAAGAAGCAATATCCTTTAAATAAGTCTACTTTGAGAAAAGTGAGTTTATCTTGCTTAATGCAACAATAATACATGCATTTATTTTTTCCCAAAAAAAATCATTCAAAATGATAACGTACCATTCATTTTCATATCATTATTTGTGATTATTATTTGTGTTACAGGCTTTGCATTTCTCATTTAGCGATGATTTGTTTACTTGGCTGAGTTTTCACAAGTTAAATACAATGATGAATTTGCAATAGAAAAAAAATTTAGATTCTTCCCTGTTAAGATGGAAATTTCTGACTGGATAACAGAACTATAAAACTAAACATGTAATATACTATGCCAATAAGTTTGACAACAAAAGTTAAAGGGCCAATAAAACCAGATAAATAAAACTATGCAGTACTTCTAAAACTTTCATTTTTAAAATTTAATTATTGTTCTTTATTGGCTTGTGTTGGCTCTCCCTTTTTTTGCTGGTTGGAGCCAAATTGTGCTTTATGGGGAATTTTATGAATATGCATTATAACATTTATATGTAATAAAACTCCCTAACAAAAAAAACTACATCGACTAGGCAGGGGTTTGTTTTCTTAACAGCTAAAAGAAGGCTACAACCACCAGGAAAACTCTGAAGATAACTAGTACTATGTAGGAGTAACTTCCCTGAAAATCCATTGGACTTTTATCTTTTCCTGTTCTTACTGGTCCTTTAAGTAGTTTGTAAAAACTATAATTGTAGGATCTATACATTTAGAGACAAAATATTCCATTATTCCCTTTTTTCTTCTTTGAAACAAATTTTATTAATTTTATGATTTTTTTTTATTATTATTTTTCATGAATCTGCACATTTCTTTAATTTGCCAAGATGTTGATTATTATTTAACATTCACATTACATCAAACTTTTAAACCACCACTTTTGTAGCTTTTTGGAAGATTGAACATACAACTATAAAGGCATTTTCAATTTTTAGTGTTACTGTTCTTTTAAAGGGATAGGGTTACTAACACAACCTTTATCATTTAACAATGATCAAATACTAAAACTCATTCTATGTAAGAGGTCTACAAAGTAGCTACATTTTTTTCAAAAACAGCATTTGAGCTGCTTCAGTATAGCTTGGTTGGACAAATCACTTTTCAGATGATTTTGGATCTAAGATTCACTGAAGAGCAGAGAGGGTTGTGCAGAGAAGATAGTCTCAAGCCTGGTCTAAGTAGTGAAGTACAGGAACCAGAGGTATTTTTGCAAGCAACAAACCCCAAATAAATAATAATTAAATGGAGAGCACTCTTCCCCCCTCCTCTGTGGTAATCTTTATAGAAAATAAACATGGCTGTTATTACTTTTCATAAAAAGACGATTATGTTAAGTACCATTTGCTGGACTCCTACTGAATTCTATGTTACAGTACATTAGGTAGAAATCATATACCTCTTTCTTTTAAAGAAAATATTATGTACATGGTGAGCTGCTAAAATGTAATTAATTTAGATCTATGGTCTAAGCCACTGTAAACATAAAAGTACACAGTAGAACTAAACTGCAAAGTAATACATGCCAACTAAAGCCCCAAAAATATCAGAAAAATATGAACTTGCAGAGAAGACTACTGACCTGTGTTAGTGTACCAAGAGTCAGGGGGTTATTCTCTAAAGTCTGAATTCAACTGTCAAATTCTCAGACAGCAGATTTCCATAGCAAATCCATGACCATGACAATTCTCCCATTGTAAACTTGCAACTGCTACAATATTTCCATAGTAAAGTCGTGACTGCAACAATATTCTCATTATAAAGATGCGATTGTGACAGTAGCAGTCTATTGCAACTGTCTTTAATTGGCAAATTCACACCTTTACACAACAATTCGGACTTTAGAGAATATCCCCCTCAAACCTTAGTTAATAAGAAAGAGAATTTCAGAAAATACCATCACAAATCACATATTTGCAAATATTTACCAGACAGAAATGCAATAGATTGCTTTGAAAATAAAATCTTTGCATGTTTCAAACTGAAGAAAGCTTTTATGTTTAGAGCAAGATTAAAAAGAATTTGTCCGGTGTAAATAAAGGAGCTTGTTATATTCATTTACAGGGCAAACTGTTATAATATTCTATAAATCCACCAAGCTGCACTGACTGCTAAATAAATGATTTTCAAATCAAGGCAGTTTTTCTACCTTCATATCACACTACATTTAAAAAATGATTTAACATCCAAAACTATAAGGATTTCTTTATTATCCTAACAGTATATTTTTATGCGTTAGTAGCATAAACATTAAAAGTTGGAACAGCACATTTTACATTCCACTATTATTTAAATATTACCTTTTCCTTAATCTAACTATGATGATGGTAAAGCTCTTAGCATCTTATCAAATGAAGCGAGAAACATACTTGAGGTCACATGGATAGCAGTAACTTTAGGTATAGCTCTGCAGCCCCATTAACTTTTAAAGAACCGTTTGTCTGCCTTAAGGTGATATCTAAATTTTATCCAGGGTAATAGAAAAATGAAGTCCAAAATGCAGTTCAAATCTGTTGTAAAACTGCTACTTGCAGTACTTTTCTCCGTACAGTGTATATTACTCTACATGACAAATTTATCAAGCAGGTATACCCAAAGGACCAGTAACATCGAAAAATAAAAATTCCCATTTGGATAGTTATTCAAATATAAATACAGCATTTGTAAAAATGTAATCTAAAAAAAGTTGGATTCAGAAATGTAATTATTTTCTGTCTGTTCTTATCTTTACTGATTGTAGTCACGATATTAAAAACAGATCTCATCCAGTCCCATTGTTTTCTATACAGCTTTAAATAAAGCATATACAAGAAGTATGCCCAAAAGTCTGATTTTTAAAGCTACATATTCTTACTTTATAGATCATATTTATAATTTCTGGAAGCACAGATTGATCAATTCATTTGCATCATTTTCATTTTTTGGTGTTCATGTTCTTTTAATTAAAAATAAATAAATTGAACTGCTACAACAAAGTTAAAGAAAGTGAAATTACAGAGACATAGTGAGAACCTCTGAAGATATTTATTGAGAATGAGAGAAGAATGTCAAGCCTGAGTGGGTGAAAATCTCCAGTAATAACACAACAACCAAGAGTAGAATTAAAACAATTGTAACCATACAGTAATAGTAGAGTGTACCATATGAGGTGCTGTTTCAAATTAAACCAAAAAGATATTGTTTCTTTCTGTGAACATTTAAATAAGCTAAACATGGCCCAAAATGGGTCTAGGAAAGCAGAAGCTGGAAGAATGCCCACTTGTGAAAAGTACATTGAAACAAAACAACACAAACATAAGAAAAAACATTTTTCTTTCTAAACAGATTAATAAATATAAAAATATTCCACAGCTACTTTAAAGTCAGCATTGGACTGGCTGGATGTGATTATGACTAGTGACAAGAGGATTTTTATTTTGTTCTCTTAGCAGGAATAACAATCCATAGGCTATTTCAGAGTGTAGCCTTTGAGATACTACCTCCGTTTCCCAACACCACTTTTTCCAGCTTTTATACTCCCACTGGATTTGCTTGAGGATTTTGAGGTGAACAGTCTAGTCATGAATTCTGAAACGTCGGGCAGTTCTGGGTTGGTGTTCAGCATGTTCATCGACTGTTCCATTTCCTAGAGAAAAAAAATAAAAAGGTATCAACACAGATTATAATTATGTTAGATCCAAAATCTATGACACTGAAGGAATGTTTTTTTGCAAACCATGTCATTCTTTCAAAGGAAACAACATAGTATGACTTATTTAGGAAAAAAATGCAACACTCACTGGATACTGAATTTTATCCATAACCTGCAACTGTAAGACCCAGCGGAACTAGCAAATAGCACAACTATTCACATATTGTGTTTTTTTTTTTTTTTTATTTCAAAATGATAAACTCTATTTATAAAAGCATAACACAAGGGTATCAGATCTCTGCAAAAGAATGTGGGAATGTTTAAAGGAGAACTAAAGTCAAATTACATCTTCTGATATGAAGTACTATACCTTAGCGAGAAGTGTTTCTCCCAAGTAGATGTTTCATGTGATGCAGAATGATTGAGTAGGCAGCACTGATAAACTCCTGCACCAGGAAATGTGTGTGATGTGTACTGGTCAGTTTTCTATGAAAAGGTACCCTCTCCCGAACACTATGTGTGTGACTGTGTACTGGCCAGTTTTCGATGAAAAGGTACCCTCCTGTGGACATTTTTCTCCTACTTACTACTTAAGATCTGTGCACAAATTAGCTTTTCTCTGCAATCTTCTGCACTTCAGGAATGTAAACAATGAGGCCAAAAGGTGAGCACACTGCTTAACTAATTGCAGTTAGGCAGCTTTTTCTTCTCTTGTAGAACAGAAAGTAGAGGGAGAGGAAAATGTCCGCTCTTAGGCAAACTAATTAAGGAAACAATCAGCAAGTATTATTTCTTCCACAAACCTTTTTTTAACTATTTGCTTCAGCAATTGGCTTAGTATAAGGAGATTTATATGTATGTGTGCAGATATATGAGCACTATAGTGCCCCTTTAAACAAACCAAATGGCAACACCAACTAGGCAAACATATCACCCATAAACACAATGAGAAAATACTTAATTACTGCTACTCAAGCATTAAAAGAAATACTATAAGCACAAACTTTCCTTTCTTTTGTAACAAGCTGACTTTTTGAAGAATGAATTACTCACCCGTCTCATTTCTGGGTCACTGGTATTCACTACTTTAGGCAGCAGCACAAAGATGAGCAGAGGTAAAACCATCATCATTACCTGTAAAATTGTCAAACATTATTACATTATAACATAAGCAGAAATATACTTTTATATAGATAATCAATTAAAAAAGTACAATTCCTCAGATCAAAGGCAGTTTGCCGAACATGATATATATAAGACAGTAAAAGGCATACAGAAAAATAGACACTATCTTTAGCATAGTATAGCAGTGCAGATTGCATTCCATGTGAAAAGAGCAAAAATGAATGCTCTTACCATTGGGTTCATAAGAAAATCAGTCCATCCCCAAGTCTCCCTCTTAATAAAATAGGATGGAGGCCCAGATGATTTCATCTGCAGAGGATAAGGCAAACGAACAACTTCTGATGTTTTTATGTGGTTAACATATCTGGCCCTACAGAAAGAAAGTTTAGGAAATGTAAAAATTTAAACATAAGAAATATTAAAGCCAACACAAATCAGTACAGGAGAAATATATGGAACATTCAGTCTGTTGTAAGACTTTAAAGGTACATTTATTTTAATAGATTAGCCTAATCCATCACACACATTATCACTTTAAATAGCACCAACATATTCGGTTTTGCAGTTCATGGTAAGGAGAACATAAAGGGTATGACAAAGTAGGCAAAAGGATAACAATGTATATGGTGTAATAACTTTGTATAGCATTATACACTGTAATGAAACAAGGGCAAGGGCTTACTGTCTACATATTTAGGTTTTCTTTTCAAGCAATTTGCATGATTTGTAAGACAATAAGATCTGCATAAAAAATAAACAACTAAAAATGTTATTTACCTCATTTTACCCTTTGATGTTATGTCCACTCGTACTGGTTCAAAGCGATGAGCTGGAGATAAAACTTCTACCACATATGAGCCAGATGGTACATCATGAACAACAAAACTCCCATCAGTCCTATGAATAAATCATGCAAGTAAATGTAATCTGTTCTGTAATATTAAAACATTTCTTAACTATAATCCAGGCATATAAAGAAAACGGTACACTCAAAAAAGGTCTGAACACAGTGTTACTCAATTGATATGACCAGTTTTAGATGAATGACCAGCAAATTATCAGTTTATGAGAACGATCCTAATTCATTGTTTGACAAATATCAATCAGTCATGGTGTTAAATCCAAACATGCCAACATTTTGATAAAAAAAAGAAATAAGCTTATAAAATGCTTATAAAATATACCAAATACATAACTGAATTCTGGTGCAGCGCAGCCTTTATACATCTCCCTCCTTAAAGGGTACTGGTCCAAATGTAAATTCCATCAATTCATTATTACCTCCTCCAGAAGTAGAATTTGCATGTAACCTTTTGTAATACATAACCTTACAAACTAATTAGACCTACCTTCAGACCTACCTGAACTAGCCATTTCAAATTAAAGCAACCATTCCCCTGTGTTCCTGTTTAAAAACATAATTCTGAATCATGCTGATGTTTTATTTTTCTCATGAGTCACATCTCCTAACTGCAGCAATACCCTTCAAGTGAGAAAATACTTGAAATGGGATTTATAGTCACGCATTTATAAACATTATTACTTGACAGCAAAGAGTGTTCTTTGCTACAATGATGCTAGACAGATATGTAACACAGACATACTTGGGAACTTTCTTACTGGAGGTCACTCTGAAACTTGAAGGCAGTAATACAATACTTCTATGTAGCACAAATAATATAATTAACAAGTTTCTGGGCACAAACGTTTTATCACTTTAGATAGATAGATAGCTAGATACAGATAGAGAGATAGCTAGATAGATACAGATAGAGAGATAGCTAGATAGATACAGATAGATAGAGAGATAGCTAGATAGATACAGATAGCTAGAGAGATAGCTAGATAGATACAGATAGCTAGATAGATAGCTAGATAGATACAGATAGCTAGATAGATAGCTAGATAGATACAGATAGCTAGATAGATACAGATAGCTAGATAGATAGCTAGATAGATACAGATAGATAGATACAGATAGATAGATAGATATTTGTCAATTCTACATATGTACATGAGCACATACAAGTATTGAAATTACGTTTCTCATCTCTCCAGTATACATGGCAATGGGGATAGGAATATAAATTACAAGAACAAAGAACAAGTTAGAACAAAGCTATTAAAATCCTAGAAATGTTGTAACTGTTTGGAAGATGCTGTGAACATTACTCCTGGCTGCCTTACAATGATCTGGCACTGAGATGTGGGTCAGATCCAGACAGTTCCCAGTGCCACACTGTACACTAACATGTGCCTTGGTAACAATCCACGTAAGCCGGGGTAGTACAGGCGGCATCCAGGAACCAAATCTATCAGGTGTAATAATGCCAGTCACCTCAGCATTGCTTCTGAACACAGAGAACATCGTAACATTCCCTTTCTTACCGCAGGAAACCGACGTGTTCTTCGCCGTCCACTAACACCCGAGCGGTACTGACCCAATCCTGTGGCCTTACTCCCGGCACCACAGCCCGACCCTCCACTTTAAACTTGTCCCCACCGGAACCGAGGCTCAGCACATCCAGATCAGCAAGACACAGTTGAAGCAAGGCGAATAGCCATAAATAAAAGCTACGGGACCGAGCAGAGAGAACACCGAGGGCCAGCATGACAGACACAGGAAACATCACCACTTCCGGTGAAGCACTTCCTGCTGCGCTCGCCTTAGCCAATAGCCACAGACTGTGGCAGTGACGTCACGTTTAGACGGGCGGAAGTGTTTGTCTGGGCTACAGTGTATACAGGACAGTAGGGCTGTTTAGCAGGAATTGTGTATAAAGAAAGAGAAATCTGCTCTCTTCTTGCTAAATGATATTCTGTGCCCTGTGTAAATGCCCAGATACGCAACTAAATAAGCTTCACGGATATACTTACAATCAGTGCACTCCAGGGTCTTTCCATTTAAAAATTAAAGTATTTATGATTATCCCTGAAAGAGGAAAGTTTCGGTCCTCCTGCCTGGACCTTTGTTAAGACCTCAAAAAGCACAAACGTTTTGCCTGTACCTCTCGTTTATTCATCTGGTTTATAATGCTTCACATATGTAGTGATTATAACGGATCCTAGGCATTTGCAGATAGCTTCATTGGATACCATTGCTTTTTTTTTTTCAATGCAGGAACTGGCCAATAATAATATTTTAGAAAAGGGTTTAATTATAACCTATGTCCTTGCAGGGACACTAAACACTGCAGAACAAACTATGTATTTTGTAAGGTTCACCATGCATGTATTAATGAACACAACATGCAACTACTGTGATTTATATTTCACAAGATGCAAACACTACAGAGCACCCCTCTCACATTTCGCTAGGAGCTTATGTAAACTCTGTTGGTTGCTCCTCTCACCTGCCTAGCCCCATTGAATATGTTCACAAGAACATATATTTATTCTACAGAGCAAGTTGCAACAACAAAAAAAGATTTTGAAATGATACAAAAACTGTACACTGAGTTACGGATTCTATTCATGACAATAGCAGGATAAATAATTATATAGGTAACAGTAGGATAACACCAAGCAAATCATTTCTGATTTCCTTTAAATCAACACTTCATCAGGCATAATATAGCTATAGCTCTACAATTTATAACATAACAATACATTTGTTTAAATAGTACTCATTTATTTATTCTTCTTATTTATATAGTCTTCACCTGCCTTACTAACTATTTGCATGCCCATCATCTCCTGGACTTTTTACAATCTGAAAGAAGATATAGAGACCCAGCATCTCCAAAAAGGTACCATCTATAGAAGAGAGATAGAGGATGTGCAGCCAATCTTTTTCAACCCACAAGACATCAGTAAACTTCAAATAAAATCTGAAAAGATGGTGCTGTCCCTTTAAGAAAATTTAGATAACTGATCCACCAAATATTAGAAATAATACAAATGTACTCACATAGCAAGTGAAGATATTAACTTTTCAAAAGAATCCACATGCAGCGAGATATACAGTATATTCCCATACAAAGCTTCTCAAGAGTTGCCAGTTGACACACAAGGTAACCAGATTGTATACCAGAATGCTGCTGACAGGAATACTCACAATAGTGAAGATGATTTAAAACATTTATTTTAAATGCGTACAGACAACTCACATTTGTAAAGATAAAATCCAGCTTTAAAAGTATCAAGCAGTGATACATCTAGCTCCTTTCCTGAGGAAGCCCACTTGATAGACGAAACATGTTGGAGCTAGGTGCATCACTGCATGATACTTATAAGATGGATTTTCTATTCTTATCCTTCTGGATCGATCCGCTACATTTGATACTGCTGATCAATCACTACTTACTCGGATTCTCCATGCGCTTGGTGTCCTTTCTGATCGCTCCTTCTTTGGTCTCCCATGCCAATGACACTTCCTCTCCTATCCCATTTAGTGTGAGGAAGAGGGGTGCCTCGAGGCTCTGTGCTTGGTCCCCTCCTGTACCACCCTTTCCCTGGATGTTGTCATCAGCGCATAAATACCGCCTGTATGCAGAGGACACTCAAATTTACTTATCTACTCCTGCCCTAACATCTGAAATCAAACCTAAAATCTGTCTTCTGGCCATCTCCTCTTGGATGGCCCAGTGCCATCTTAAACTAAATCATTATTTTCCCACCTAAACCTGGTCCTACCCCCAACTGTTTTGTATCAGTGGATGATGTGATCATTAACCCTGTTACTTCTGCATGTTGTCTTGGGGGTGACTTTTGACTCTGCTCTTTCCTCCTGTAACCAGATTGCTACCACTGCTTAAAATGGTCAATTTTTTCTTCGTAAAATTGCCAAGAACCATCCATTTCTTCAACAGGACACTGCTAAAACTCTCATGTATGCCTTCATTTTATCACATTTGGACTATTGCAATGCCCTTCCAGCTTCCCATCTTTCCCCACTCTAATCTATTCTGATGCTAGGATTATCTCCTTCTCTACCCAGAAGTCTCCCTTCAAACTCCTGTCTGTTCCTTGGCTCCTAATTAAAAAACGTATTATTTAGTGTCCTACTTTTGACATTCAAAACACTTCACTTTGTTGCCCCTCCCTACATCTCTTCCCTTGTTTGCCCATATACGCCTACCTGTCAATTCCGCTCTTCACAAAGCAACCCTCTTTAGGAACCCTCTCACCAAGACTGCCCATTCTTGTCTTAAACCCTTCTCTCTTGCTGCCCCATTTTTATGGAATTCTATACCCCTCTACCTCATGTTGACATTTTTTCTTTAAGCAACCATTTATTCTATTTTGTATTTATTTTCTTATTTAAAGGGGCACTATAGTGAGGATAGAACTGCTTTATGCTAAGCCAATTGCTGACACAAATAGTTTAAGAAAAAAAAAAGTTTGGGGAAGAAATACTTGCCATTTGTTTCTCAAGAGAGCGGACTTTTTTTTCCTCTCTATTGCAAATTCAGAAAGATGAGAAGATAAAAATTCTTGACTGCTATTGGTTAAGCAGTGTGCTGACCTTTGGCCTCATAAATTAAGATTGTAATCTCTTGCATTCCAAATGTAAACAGACTATAAGATAATTTGTGTACAAGCGTTACATTGCACATTAGGTAAAAATGTCTAAAGGAGAATACACTTTCATGGGAAAACTAGCCAGTACACATCACACAAACATTTCCTGGTGCGGAAGTTTTCCAGTGCCATATAATAAATTATCCCACTTCAACATCAAACATCTACTGGGAAGAAATGTTTCTCACTAAGCTATAGTAATGCATATTTAAAGATGTACTTTGACTATAGTTCCCCTTTACAATATACTGTATATCTCCTATGCAATCACACAGATACAGGCCAATTTAGTCATATTTCAAGTAACTTAGCATGTTTCTCATTAGCCTATTTAAATGGCACATTTGTTTCAAAGATTTCTACCACTTTCTATTTAATGAATACGTGCACTTAAAAAAAATTATTTTTCCAGTGGTGGAAGCTAATAATCGTTACACTTTGAATAAAAACCTATATCAAATTATAATTCCACATTTATATCTTCCTGATTGGAAGGTACTGTAACTGTTAATAAAGAGTGGATTGTTTTCTTAATTGTCAAAAAAGAATCAAGTTGCCTAAAGTAATTTGTTAATCTGTTCCTACAGAACCCAATCAACTGAAAACCTTGTACAACAGCCTAATCAGTTATGGTTGGTTGATAATTAATCTCAACTTTATGATCTTAAGTGTTTCTGGGTAAAAACAGGAGCTTGCTTCTGAGGTCTATGAAGCTGTATTTGTAGCCTTAGTATAAGTATTAGAGATATAGATGAAAGCTGAACATGTGTTATAGAAAGACTTCTCCTCAAAGCTTTGCCTAAACTTCAAAAACAGACAACCATAACTGGACAGAAAAAAAATCCAGTATGAAAAATGAAGAGGAAGATCCTGTTGCATTATGAAATCCTAGAATCTGCATCTTGAGATGCAGAACCAAAGAGATACCTTCAGTTATACCTAAATTTCAACTGACTACTGGGGAGGGTGGAGGGGAATGAGGCCCTAATAGCTGGAGAGCTTTAAAAATAAAAAGCCATGGGAAGTCTAGTTCATTGATCCAAGGGGTATACTGTATATAACTTATTGATAAATTGTCAGAGTGATCAGGAGATCATTTCTTACTGTCTGCACACCTCTTTATTTAAACGTTAAATATTCACGGATTTATTAGAGCATATTCCAAGCCAAGTGCTGCTTGGTTTTTCCTCCAATCTAACCAATATTTAAAAATTCTGCAGTAGATATTGAGCTGGTGTACTGAATGGGGAAAGACAATAAATACCCTTACATCCTGGGTTTTAAAAACAGTATTAATGTAAATTATTAAAAGATATCGGCTTATATTCACTTACGTATAAGGCTGGCAATCAAAATGTAATGGCATTAATACATAAAAATATAATTTGAAGGAAATTAAAAAACACAATTTACTGAGCACTGAGCATTCATTTTGCAAGGCATGCAATATGAAATGGTATGTCTGAATAGATTTTACAGCCCTCCTATAAGACAAGTGGGAGAGGGACTGTAGTAGGACAGGACACTTATAACCAAAGGCATAATGTGAGTCTTTTCATTTTTTGAGTCTCAATTTATGTCATATGCTCTCTTAAGCAACATTTCTAAACAAATAAGGGTGATTAAGAGCAAGCTATTTGCTCTGCAGCCACCAAACACACTACACTACTAAATCAGGTTCACACTACAGTTTGTAGATAAGATGCATTTGGATTCAGGAGTTTGTGCTACCATCTATAGTGGGGGGGGGGGGGGGTTTAACTGAGCCAACAATTTTCAGGAAAGAAGAGTTGCCCACATTTTTAACAGGCCTTGCCAACTTTATACACTTTTTTTTCTGATATTGTGGTTTCAGACTTTTCATGGATGACATTTAGTCTCCTAGTAGGTAGTATCAGGTAGTGATAAATATGAAGTTTCACTGAACTTGTATTATACATCAATATATATATATATATATATATATATACACACACACATTGGCTGTGGATGAATGCATTTTACATAACCATAAAAGGGGCCCTAAAGGCTCACCAATTCAAGCAAGTGCAGAAGCAGCATTATGTCAAAATTATGCTTCTAATTTTCAAGAGAAAACAGAAAATGAAGAGGATTACATTACTATACATAGAGGAAAAGATTGGTGTTCTAACAAACAGGAGGTAGCGCTGGAGGAAGAAATGGATAAGTATTAAAACCCTACTTCCGAATTACTCCTAGACCAACAAGCATTTAGTTCCCCTTTAAGCTGCTGCTCATCTCATCCATGGGAATATAAAGGCCAGTCTTGCGTAATGTGTAGAACTAGTAATCACATGAAATGTGATTTTTCTTACATATGGATCAAAGATTTTTAGCACCAGGAATAAATAAGCACTTTTGAACCTCAGATTTAATTTTAATATTCATAAATATAAAGTCATACACTTTATACAGTCATTTAACGCTGTAGTGTACTTGATATGCACAGTCTTAGGAGACATTTCTGAATACTTAGTGTATTATATGTGCTGTGCACTCACAGAAACAAAGTTTAACAAAAACCCCAAAATAAGATCTAGGCAATGGGTACAATGAAAGGCTAGAAAATAATTAAAAAAAACAACTTTGGACTTGTGACTTTTCTACTGCAAAATGTCTTTAATATTATGCTTCAAATAATAAACACAATTAGAACAAAAACAGCTCCGGTTTCCAGTGTCTCACTGTACAATGTCTTGGAGTTTCAGGCACAAGGTATTGCAGGGACTCCTAGGCATTTTGCTTACAACAGTTTCAACATCAGTAACCAAACTCAATGATATATTGTGTCTTCATTAGCACAGGTTCAAGTTGGCTTCAGAAGTGAAAGAAACGGTCCTTCGGTATCCAGAGTCCAGGAGTACTAGGTAAACATCGCCTCTGAATCAGTTAAAGCAGCTAACTGAAGAACACACTACTTCAATATGAAGCAGGCCTTCACCACTTTTGTTGTGGCATAATGGAGGTGTGGGAAGGAGCCAAAGTGCTCTTTCATTTCTTAGTGGTTTTTAACAGTGGTCTCTGGCAAAGTGGCCATTCAAGTCTTTAGAGGAATCCACTTTAAGGTTGGTAAGTTTTAGAGAAACATACAAAAATAATCCATTGGGCCAGTGACACATTTAATCAATGGAGTTGCGATAAATATCCATCTATGTCCTAGAGAAACCAAATAAAATATAAATGAAAAGGTAAAGAATAAAAAAAAAAAAAAAAATTCACAATGAACACTGCATATATACTAGCTGCTATTGTAAAAGCACAGACTGAGAAACCTTTCTTTCAGAATCTAGCACTTATAGCCTACACTTTACTTAAAAATAAATGGCTAATTGCGTTCACCAGATGCTGCATATGAAATGTTGAGCCAACTGTTTGTTACAGTGCAAATCTGCAGTAATGCACAAAGCATGCATAAAATTAAGAATGTATGGTCAAGGCAGTTTGATTAGGTCTAATGATGCACATAGCATGGAAGGAAGTGAAAGATTAAACTGAACTGGTTACATTTACATTTCTATTATGATAACTAACATTAGCTCAGTGGTTTTATCAAATGTTTTAAGCCTCCCTGTATCATCTAACACCTAGAATTTTAAAAACTCTATTTGATTCCATGTGAGTTTGGTTATATGGGGCTAACTAAATGCATTAGGGGTCAAGCCTCTTTCATTACATATTTACCTTAGCTATGTTGCCTGTGTAGCCTGGTACTGATGTAAGATGATTTTCTTGCTTCCATATTCCACTTAACTGGCGTTTCAAAATCAGGACATTTCTTAAATAAAAACAAATATGTGAAATTAAAAAAAAATGTGGCAGTATTATTTGATAAAGTAAGATACATTAAAAAAGGGTGTAAGAAAGCCAAAATCAGAGATATTTAGCTTTGTTTATTAAAAAACAAATGTAATGCTACTGCTGTTGAGACCAATGAGAGACTGGTAAATCTTATGCAATAATGTGCATGGTTTTGTGGTAGGGACAGTGTAATTTTATTAGTAATGCTCAACTTAAAGAACAATAGTCAATGTTTAAACTTACCTGATCTAGCAGCAGTACACTAAGATTGAACAGCATTCATCTGATTATCCACGGCAGGTTTTTTTTTTTTTTGTTTGTTTTTTAATCTGTGAATGCTTATTTGGTTAATTTTGGCAAAATTCTGGAGGTCACTTTGTGAGGACTAATGTGACTCACTTAACCAGGAAATAATCTACTGTGGCGATGTAGTCACCCTATGATCTTGGGCTGTGGATCATCAGATGAATACGGATTTAGCAGCAGTACACTTACTGTACTTCTGTTAACTTGATCTGGTAAGTATAAAAACTAACTACAGTTTTCCTTTAAAGTGCATTGAATTTTGTGATTTTGCATTTGTATAGCGTGAAAGGCAGGGATATATTTAAAGTAGGGTAGTTAAGAAACCATGGTTAAGAGAACATGCCCATGACACAGATAATAAATTCTGTTTTTGATAAAGTCAAATCACAAATAGATAGGATACATCATCTCATATTTTCATCAAAATCATCAATTTTAGTTTGTGCAATAAAAAAAAACAATATATATAGAAAATAAGTCTTTCCTCATCTAAATATTTTTGGGCCACTAATAAATATAACCACACTGCTCCCACTGGTATAGGAGATCAGGGTATTCAAGTTTACAGGGAGCTATATATGGAAACATTTTACTATATATTAAAAAATAAAATATTTTTGGATATATACTATATAGGACAGTTTTGCCTTAGGGAGACAGGTCTCTATTCAGTATAAACATTCCAAAGTTTTATAATAAGTCCTGTCTACATCATCCAGGTTATTTGCAAAATATAAGCATCAACAACATCTGGTCAATGTAAATAATGCAGTGTCAGACTTTGGTACTGCATTACTTAAGCTCACACAGAAATGCTATTTATGCTGTTAATAGTACAGGGCACTGATCAATGTCAGACTCGCTTTAGCTAAACCACATCACTTACTCATCTGTTAGTTTGTCTGAGTTGACCGATAACTGTGTCCACCACCTTTTTACAATTGCTTGGAGCCAGTTAAGACCAACTATCACATATCTGGGGAAAAAACAAAAAAAACCACAACATTAAATTGATTAACATTGAAACGATGATTTACTTTAATTCTTCCAAGTTAAAGGCTTTCTACACTTGCATAAGGGATGATTAACAGAGCATTCTGTCTATATATATATAGATATATATATATATATATATATATATATATATATCTACATAGATATCTATATAGATATCTATAGAGAGAGAGAGAGAGAGAGAGAGAGAGAGAAGTACTTATAAAAAGCAATTTTATAAAGACTGCACATCTCTGAGAAGGGAAAAGTTAGAGATATTTACAGGTGATTAAAATATAGGGTTTAAAATATAAGAAATAACTTTTCTTTAAGTGAATAACTGGTTCTACGTACATAATTTAAAATGGAGAGCCTTTTAGTGAGTGTGTGTATATATATATATATATATATATACACACATATATATATATATACACACATATATATATA
>WMED01005509.1:0-19433 GCA_019650415.1 Pipa parva
CAGAGAAAGGGATGTAATATTCACTTATATACAGTTAGTGGCACATTGTGAGGATGAACTTAAATGCAGACTTAAATGCCGCTTTTCATGACTTTGCATGTACATGCACGTGATTTTCTCCTATTTTTTCCCCTATTTTTCCAAAAGTTAGGGCGAAATCTTCTAAAGACGAAAACTATTTTTTAAATTTTTTTCGCCAGATCTAAGGGTAAAAAACAGCCAAAAAAGTGTGAAAAAAAGGTAAAAAAAAATTGCTTTGGCTTTAGTAAATTTCACCCTTGGAGCTTACGTGGTGTTTACTTGGAGTTGGAGAATTCAGTAAAGCATTCTGCTTGGTATGTGCCAATTGACTCCACCAGTTCAAATATGGAGACGTACGAGGTTGATGGCAGGATTCCATTTTTCCATAGCAAAGAAAATAGAGTGACAATGTTACAACATGACCTAGGAATAGTGTTGCATAGAAAGGAATGTAAAAATCATGTAAAAAAGATGCTTTTCAAAACCAGGCCTGGGCCTATGCCAATGCTGAAGCCCACTGGAGGATCATGGCATAGGAAGAAATGAATCCAGCAAAATGCAGAGTGTATCAGCTTTACTCTATACTAGTTGAGCAAGACAAAGGGCAGGTAGAGACCACACAATGTCAACTCCCAGCAGGCTTTTAGCAATTGGTTGCTTAGCATCCAACTTTATGTGCGAGATGTAGTTATAAGCTAACTGGGTTGATTCATCCAGATGTATTCATAGATGTCTCTTCTAATTCTTGTGACTCACTACATAGGGACCGCTCGCTGGAATTTGCAGCTTAAATCACTCTGTAAAAAGTGTGAATATAAATGATTTTGTGATGAAGTAACTACTATCAACTGACAGTGGACAGCAATTATATGAAACAAATGGATGATTCCGGCACTCCAGTATTCCGATAAATTAATTACTTTATTTCACCACATGGGCAAGATTAAAACACTAAAAACAAACATCAGACATAGTGCCTATGCGTTTCGCGCATGGCGCTTATTCATGAGGTTTATTATTATTATTATCATGAGGTTTATAATTATTCATTATATGAGCCATATTTTGCAATGAAAGACTACCTATGGATATGCCGTTCATTACAAAGAGAGCACTGAGAACAAATACTGTATTTAAATCACACGATCTTTAAATGTCCTTATGCATTCATATTGAAATGAATTGCCTCATGTTGTGATAATAGAACTATGGAATCCTGTTTTCAACTACTTTTCCTATACTTTATTTCTCTAGCTCAGCACTGCTCTATTTATAGAAATGGCCACGTGTTGAGACCCTCTTTTCTTAGTGCAAACCCAGGTACACCATTGCTCTGAAAAGTTTTTCTATGTTGTAATATTCTTAAATAAGCAAATAAAAAATAAAAAAACATCTTGAAGCTGTTTCCAATTTGTTAAAAAGGAGAAAAGAAATGATTTCCCAACTGTAAAGAGCATATAAACTTTGTCCCTGGATCAACCCTGTCCCACGTGTGTTATTCCCACATCTGTTAAAGGGGAACTAAAGGTAAAAAAGAAGAAAGACTGACTGAAAAGCCAGGGCACTGCTCCTGCCAGTTGTTTCACTGGCCTCACACATCATCACGTTCATTGCGGGGAGCGTTCTCATTGGCCCCCACAAAGAATGTGATGATGCTTTAACAATTTATCACCGACGGTGAAACAAGTTGGGAGGAGCTTTGCGCTGGCTTCTCTGTCAGCCTGTGCTGATGAAAAAGCATTGTGTGCCGGGTAATTACAGCACAGCTCATGCTGTGACTGTAGCGATTCACCTCTATATCAGGTAAGGTTTCTAATAAGTCTTTCTTCGTTTTTACCTTTAATACCTCGCTGTGATGCGGTTTGAAGGTATATAACCTGTTCTTAAACCAAACTGCTGAATCTGCCAGGACATTATTTTAAAGAGAACATTGCTGCTCTTTACTGTACTTACCATAAAAACACGTTCCTTAACTGTTGGCCATATGTCCTCTATAATCCACAGGTGATCTCCTACTGAATAGGCCCAAACTCATATAGTTCCCTTATGAGTAATATAAAGTTATCACATCCCCCCTAAGAACATCCACTTCATAGTGAATACATGCAGATTGGCTATCCTATCAGTTCCCAATTCCTTTTAATCATCTAGAACAGGGGTCCCCAAACTTTTTACACAGGGGGCCAGTTCACTGTCCCTCAGACCGATGGAGGGCCGGCCTTTAAAAAAACCTATGAAAATCCCTATGCACACTGCACATATCTTATTTTAAAGGACACATAAAGTCAAAAAATAAAAAAACAACTGTTAAAATACTTACCTTATACTGAGCCAATTGATTACAGTTACAGCATGAGCTGTGCTGTAATTAGCCAGGTCCCGATGCTTCCCCCAACACCTCCTGTACAGCGCTGGCTGACACAGATGCCAGCACGCAGCTCCTTCTTGTCCTTCCCTGGCCTAATACATCATCACGCTCATTGCAGGGAGTATACTCTCTTATTACTATTTTAACTAATTTATTATTTATTATTATATTTTAAAATTATTTATCATATAATATCTGATATATTTTCCTATATTTATATATTTATTTATTTAATTCAATCATCATTACTGTTAGTCTGGTTTATACTATATACTACTATGCTACTCATTGTTACTGTGGTCTTGTATGCTTATTGATCCTCGCTTGTATTTACTGCCTATTGCAATTTGCTACTTGCCGTTGTCTTCTCTAATTTTTTTGCCATTGTCTTCGCTAAACTATGATGCATCTGTAATTTCACTGATTTGTATATACTTTACTTATACAGTGACATAAGTGGTCTTAGTAAATTTGCCCTCTAATGTAGTTTTGCATTTAAAAATAATGTGACGAAGGTAAAATCCATGCACTCCAGTTCCATTATTAGCCTGTCCCCTCTTTTAATACCTAAACACACATTCCACGGATAGCTACCAGTCTTTTAATCCTACCCATGTAAATTCATAGCCCTCATCAGCAAATGTGAAATACGCACTTCCTCATAGAAGAATTCATAACCCCACAACCTTAAAGATAGGATCGCTCAACATTTACACACCCCAGTTATACTACAAACTGTCCAGTTACATTGCTTAGTATGCAGTAGTACATCAGTTGTGTTCTTCTGTACTTCAATACACATATTTGACTGGCTGACTGGGCCCCCCTACAGCATTAACCCCATTTTCCCCTCTTAACTGCTTCGGTTTCTACCCTTGGAAGCATTTAGCTACACTCAGTAACATAACTGACAATGTCAGAGAGAACTGGGTTTTTTTAGAATTATTGTCCTTTAAAAGCTTTGAGGAATTATCATGTTTCACCAAATGTCACGACTCTCTAAGAGCTGGTCATGTTTCTGGTGAACCGTAGCAGTCTAGGAAATATGAATAGTAGTAAGTAGAGAATGTTTTTATTTTGTTTACATTCATTTGTTGCCGTTTATTAAAAGACTGTGATCTCATAAAAGATGGTAACCTGTTTTTCTATTCATAGAATCCTCTCTTTTTTTATTTGTGATGTAACTATACCAGGGGGAGAGTTTTTTGAATAGTTTGTAGCATTTTTTGTAGAATTTTTGTGGAATTACCAGCAACACATTTAAGTAATATACAATTGAGTTCCTGCTGGTGCTTGTCTATTTGATTGGTTATATAGTAACCAGTGCAACCAAATATTGCTTTTCAAAGTGAAGTCATTCAATGCTGCTGTAAATCTGGGTGTGTTATCAGTAGCACTATAATACTTACAAGCTTAAAGAGGTCAGTCACCTTAGAATTCTATTTATATTCTTTTTTCATACAGTGGCATTCCAAGACAATTTGCAGTTGGTATTTGTTGCTTTAATTTATTTTTGAATTTTTTGAATTATTGAAGTTTACTTTAACTTTTTGACTTGTTTTGCTTCAAGTCAAGTTTTTTTTTTTTTTGGTTGCCCTGGGTTACTGATCCTTAGCAACCAATTATTAATCTGATGCTTTTTTTTTTTTGTACATGTATACATACTTTTCTATTCCATATCTTTCTGGTTTGGCCCTGTACTAACACTCATGCTTGATGTAAAGAGAGGAAAAGATGGTTGCAGCCGGGCTAAAGTAATACTGGTTGTGCACCACAGTAGGCTTGCAACTGTTACAGACCAGCATGTATCCAGTGGTGCTCTGTGTGATGGTTCAACTGCACTACTCCAAGTATAATCCTGTTCTGGGATTTGCAGTTCAGCTGATACAGGCCTCTGCCAGTGTTTCCATCTATCCTGCTGCCACCAGTGGGGGAATTAACCTCAGCGCCATGACCTGGGAGGTTCCTTGCTGCAAAGACCATTCACCCTGAAGGGGTTTAACAGTGAGGACCATGGCCTCCTTAGACTCTGCACCTTAGAGTTAACCCATGCCAACTCCCAATGTGGTACAGAGGATCAACTTTCCCTAAATCACCTTTGTTCAAAGTCAATGTACACCTTAGTTCCTCTAGTGGTGCACCACATTGTTTCTATTTTCAGGCTTTCCTGCACATTAGCTCATGTTCACTATGGCACAGTGCATCTTAGCTCCTCCAGAGGTGTACCACCTTGTTTCATGTTCACTATGGCACAATGCATCATAGCTCCTCCATTGGTGTACCACTTTGTTTCATGTTCACTATGGCACAATGCATCATAGCTCCTCCACTGGTATACCACTTTGTTTCATGTTCACTATGGCACAATGCATCATAGCTCCTCCATTGGTGTACCACTTTGTTTCATGTTCACTATGGCGCAATGCATCTTAGCACCTCCAGAGGTGTACCACCTTGTTCCTTTGTACCTTCACATTTAGTATGTCTTAGTGCTTCCAGCCCCTTCAAATTCCAACTGTAATCCTCAACGTGGTGAAGGGGTGGCAACGACATGGATACATTCATAGCGGCCAAATGGCTCTGGCCTGGGGAAGGACCTGATCACCTACCCAAGTATTTGTCCATCAGACTCAATGGATCAGAGGCTCAATCGCATTCAGAGGTGGTTCTTGCTAGATTTACGCCATGGGCGAACCACCACTTGACCACCCCCCCAGACCTCCACCAACAGCATTTATAACATGGTATCAAGTACAAGATCTGCTAGATAAATTTCTGAGGCTACGATTACACTAGCGGAAAATGAGAATAAAAGCAAAGCGGACAGAGATTGCGGATGAAATGAGAAGACTGAACGCAGCTTTTCAACGATCAGCCAGGAAACATAAAGAAACCTATTGGAATGAGCATTGCGCTAAATTGGAGGAAGGATTCAAATGTGGCTCACTAGGGATCTTTATCAGTATGTGAAGCAAATAAGAACACCATTCATCTCCAGATAAGCGACTCTGCAAGGCAACTAGGGTCAAGTGATCTACAACCAGAATGGAATCAGAGACAAATGGAGAGAGTTTACTGAACAACTTTACTCAATCATCACTCCAGCTCAACCAGAAGAAGAGAACGAATTTGCAGAACTGGAGCCTGACATTCTCAAAGACGAAGCCACATGGGCAATAAAACACCTAGCCAATCGGAAAGCACCAGGTATTGATGGGATACTGTTAGAATTGCTGAAACCAGTACCAACAGCAGTACTAACATCAATGTGTAACCGGAATGGACTCCAAAGAATGCTCTAATTATCGTACCATAGCTTTGATTCCGCTTGCAAGTAAAATCCTGCTGAAAATCATTCAAAAGCGTCTCAGCGCCACGATCGACAGAGAGATGCCTGATGCCCAAGCAGGATTCCAACCAGGAAGGGGAACGCGTGACCACATTGTGAACCTCTGATGGATTATGGAATAAACCTGGGAATACAGAAAGAAGCTGTATATGTTCTTTATTGACTACACCAAGGCTTTCGATGTAATCGATCACAACAAGCTTTGGACATGCTTGAAACAAGTGGGAGTATCATTGCATCTGATTGCACTTATAAGGTTGCTCTATGCAGAGCAAGAAGCCATTGTGTGAACAGCTTATGGAGATACCAACTGGTTCAGGATTGGCAAAGGAACCCGTCAATGTTGCATCCTATCACCACAACTATTCAACATCTATGCAGAAGTTGTTATGCGAAAAGCTGACCTGGAAGACACCAATATTGGAATGAAAATTGCTGGCAGGAATATAAACAACCTCTGATTCACTGATGACACCATCTTGCTGGCAAAAGCAAAAAAGACCTTGTGAACCTCCTCACTAAAGTGAATGAAGAAAGTGATAAATTCAGTATGCGTCTGAATATCAAGAAGACCAAGGTCATGACAAACGCAGTAAACCAAAATATCAAAATCAAGATCAATGATGAAGAAACTGAATCGGGGAATGAATTAATCTTTCTTGGCGCCAAGATCAGCCACAATGGAAACTGCACTCCTGAAATAAAGCGAAGAATTGCGTTATAACGAAGCACTATGATCAGTCTGAACAATGTTTAGAAATGCAAATATATTTGCCTTGCAACAAAATGCAGGCTAATCAGCGCAATCATTTTTCCAATAGCCACAAATGTATGTGAAACATGGACGCTGAAAAAGGAGAATCAACGGAAAATAGATTCCTTTGAATTGTGGTGATGGAGAAGGCTTTTATGAATACCATGAATGGCAAGAGTCACAAATAAGGAGGTAATCGATCGCATCAAGCCAAAGACCTCGCTCAAAGCCAAAATGACCAAACTATGACTATCATATTTCGGCCTTATTATGCTAAGTAATTCCCTCGAGAAAGACATCCTGCTGAGAATGGTCAGTGGCAAGCGAGGAAAAGGCCGACCAAAAACCTGTTGGGTGGACACTATCAAATTGCACATGGGAAAGAACACTGTGCAATTAAAAGATGCAGTGTGAGACAGAAAGGGCTGGAGAACAATGATTCATGGAGTGACTGAGAGTCAGACCTGACTGAACGGATCAGAAGAAGAAGTGCTTCCAGAGGCATAACAGCAGCCGGATTTGCCATAGTGGCTCAAGAGGTGTCCTGGTGCTGTGATAATTCCCCATGCACCCGTGACATTCAGTTTCTCACACCATTAAGAGCAGAACTCTGGGGCATAAGAATTCGCAGGTATGACTGTGTTTTGCACATACACTTGGGCATTGCGTGCAGGGCAGTATGTGATTATTGTTCTTGTCACTATTTCATCTTTATTAGATACTGTATATTTACATTTTTTATTTTGCAAATATAGAACTTTCCCAGCCCTGGAAACATTTCTGTGCAATGCCAGTTTGGCTGAAGCAAAGTCAATACCAGAGGTGTACACACACTGCTAATTACTTATTACCCACTAATAACACATGTTCAACAGGTTAGAGTTTCATAGGAAATTTAATGTGAGAAATTGATGCCAAAAGCAAATATATTTATTGAAATAATCAACAGTTCGCCTCTGAGATAAATGCTGGCCATGTTATAATAATACCAGTCACCCAGGATGGAGAAAAACTGATCCGATTACAAAAGAAGCTTCTACTATTCTATTTTACTAATCATAAGGAGCCAATGATTTAGTAGCAAACCATAATCTACCTTTAGGCCTTCCTGTCCAACAACAGTCAATATCCATCCATTTGCTAATCCTCTTGTCTCGGTCCCATCTTACCATTCATACAGAGCACAGGTTTGCTGATGCAGTTGTCTAGATCAGTGATTTTCAACCTTTTTTTGAGCCGTGGCACATTTTTTACATTTACAAAATTCTGGGGCACACCACCAACCAAAATGACACAAAATGACACTCTGGGAACCTGCAAAGGAATTGGCGGCTCTGGGGGCAATCTGGAGCTGGGAGAGCAATCAGGAGCTGAGGGCGAAAATCAGGGGCGGGGTGGACAGCAGGAGCTTGAAGGGGCAAATCAGAGGCTTGGAGGGGCAAATTAGGGGCTGAGGTGGGAAATCAGGAGTGAGGGGCAAATCAGGGGCTTGGAGGGGCAGATCAGGATCTTGGAGGGGCAAATCAGGGGCAGGGGGCAAATCTGGGGCAGGAGGGGCACATCTGGGGCAGGGGAGAGAAAGTCAGGGGCTGGGGGTATATTTTAATTGTGGGGGCAATAGGGTGGCTCAGGGGGAATCAGTGGTGGTAGTGGGGGAGTCGGGGGGGGGGGGGGGGGGGGGGGGGGGGGGGGGGGTTGGTGGAGGCTTCAACTTACCTCCCTCAAGCAGAGATCGGCAGCGGTTCTTCCTCATTCGGCTGCTGCAGCCACTGCACACAACTGAGTGAGGAAGTAAGACCGGGAGTGCTGATCACATGCACTCCCGGTCTCCTTTTGGCTCATGTGACCGATCGGGTCACATGAGCCATCCTCAGACCATGGAGGGAGTCAAACAGAACTCCCTCCTTGTGTCACGAGCAGCGCTTGTAGCTGCTACGCTGCTCGTGAGCTGCTGGCTCTGACTGCCGGCTAGCTAGGGAGAAGCGCATCTCCCAGCACTAGCCAGCAGTCAGAGCCGGCAGTTCACGAGCAGCGCAGCAGCTACAAGCGCTGCTCGTGACACCTTGTAAGAGCCGACTTTCACACGGTACACCTGACCATGTGCTGCGGCACACTGGTTGAAAAACACTGGTCTAGATGATTGTCAGAATGCCTGGAATACATGTGGCAGCCAACAATGTGTATTATGTTGTTAATAATATTCAGCACTGCAATGTAACTCAGCACTAAACATTTTAGGGACTTAATCATCAAATTGAATTGGGAGTAGAGAATTTGGGCCCAATTGGACATAAATTCATTTCGACAGTCAAATTCTCACCTTGATGAACAAGCCCCTGAGAATACACACGATTGCCCTGTGTCTGTTAAACTTAAGCAAATGCACCACCGATTGTCCTGTTGTTGTGTCTTTAATCTTTCATTGTGCTCACTGGAGAAACAGTATGGCCACTTCCATTTCTATTAATAAATAAATGATGATTTCTGTGCATAATATCCCACCCACATGTTACCGACAAAAACAAAACAAAATAAACTCTTCTTAAAAAAAAAAAAAAAGGTCTAGTTCCCCTTTATTTCCTGTCCTTTACCTGTTGTGCCTTCTGACAATGCCCACATGTTTCCTGACCATTGATCTCTGATGGCTTGCTCAAAAACAAAGTGGGTACAGTCAGCACAGCTCACAAGTGTTGAAAGGGCCTCATACCAGAGCTTCAAAACAGAGCCAGTCTTTGTTGTTGTAGAGGGGAGATTTCCTAAGAACTGATATTTCCATGTTTGCTCAGGGATAGTAGTCATTTGTTTAAATCACTTGTTATCATAAGCCCTGTGTTCCTGCAGGGGCAGCTGGCTGGGAAGGAAACAGGGAGGGGGGAGAGTGGAAGTGTTGTATCTTATGATTTTGGCTTGTGTCTGTGTGTAGCAGAAACACATGGCAAGGCGAAATGAGGTAATATTCTCTCTAATAAATCATATGATTCAGTAAAAATCCAAAGAATCCATTAGATACTACATTTTCCTTTCAACTTCACAGTAAAAGACATCAACGCACACACAAAAATAAAGCTTAAAAATCATTGATAGTTATGTGCTCAATCTTGTACTTCTGAAAAAAAAATCTAGATGGTGTCTTTAAAGTATGATATTTACCTATAAAAATGGGGGCTTTCTGGGGTACTTCTTGAATATGTATTACCCTGAGCCCTATAGAGAACAATGCTTCTGGGGGGGGGGGGGGGGGGGGGGGGGGGGGGGGGGGGTTATTGGCTAAAGCCCAAATTGTTGTGTGAAGATGTGAATTCACCAGCTAAAGCTGGTCACAATAGACTGCTACTATCATAGTCACGACTTCATTATGGGAAAAGTTGTGTCTTCACTATGGGAATATTGTCGTGGTCATGACTTTAAAATTGTCGCAGTTGTGGATTTTCTATGGGAATCCCCAGTTTGACAATTCGACAGTCAAATTCTCACTTTAGTCAATAACCCCCTGAGTGAGGCTGCAGAGAGTTTGCGGCAGGTGTAGCAGATCCCTATAATTATCACAAGATAATAGGTAAGAAAAGCGGATGTGGATGCTGGCGGTATCCCTGTGCTGGCGGTATCCCTGTGCTGGCGGTATCCCTGGTTAAGTCAATGGATCTTTCCCTCGAGTTGTTTGTGCAGTATGAATTGTTAGCATCTTGTGCAACGTAAGCCTACATTCTAAAGACCTGCAAATAAAAGGATTTGTGACAGAATGCTCGGTTATCAAGGTTCTGAGTCATGTATGACAGGAAGGACACTACCTTTTAATCAAACCTGCAGGTGTGTGTATAGCTTTGAATCCAAAGAGAATAGAACTTTTCAATTTTTGAATTCTACACTTCAATTGCACTGAGGTTACAGGGGCTCATCTTGATTGACCTGTATGGAAAAGGGATTTTGGCCTTCCTACTGCAAGTTAACCCCAATTTGACTTGCAAAGTTGGACAGAAGTAGTGCCCGAGAGGAATATCCTGCAACCCTACAAGCTAGATTTGGCCTTCTTTACGGGAAGGAGACTCCCATCTGAATCAGTCAGGATCTTCCATTTCTGTGTGTGTTTTTTTAATGCACTTGTGAAAAAATGCATCACAAACACACAACATGGCAGCATGCAAGAGTCCATAAAGATCCCCTTTTAATACAGATTACTGTGAATGTCTTTAATTTTTCTGTTATTTTTTTTAATGCAGATTCTATTCCTGCTCAGGGTGAACATTTTGAGCCTCATTCTCAAAAATCCAAATTCGCCTGTTGAATTCACATTACCAATTTGAGTCATATCACCAAAATAGGCGCAAATTCACTTCTCACTGTTGGCTAAGTGGAGAATACACTTGTCGAACAGTTGGAGAGCAGCGATCGCATAGTCAGATGTGGTATAGTCAGACGGATAGAAGTCATGCGGAGTGAGGTGAATTCGACAAGTGAAGGTCAGTGACATCAGTCTCCTCAAATCCCACTAACAGTATATTGGGAATATTCTATATATTTATATGTCACCTTGTCCCTAGGTCATGTTTTTACTTAGTTGCAATCGCAATTGTCACTTTTGAATGAATAGCCGCTTTACACCACGCTGGAGCTCTGCCATCAACTCCATAAATTACCAGTTTGAAATGACGAAGTCAAACAGGTGAATTTGGAGCAGTACGCCTAGCCACATTCGCTCCTTTGATACACTCCTCCACTTAGTGAATAGTAGAAGTACCTGTGCATGTGCATGCAAAGTAATGCGGAGAGCTCTGTCAATTGGCATCAACTGTAGACAGCCAAACTGGTCACGTATCCGCCACTTTACAGAATTTAATTGGGAAATGGGGAATAGATGTGAATTCATAGGTTTACACGACTATTCAGACTTTAGAGAATAAGGTCCTGTATGGGGCAGACCATGTGTATTCTCACTATATATATATATATATATATATATATATATATATATACTGTATATATACATGTGCATTGTGTTATTATGCAGTGGAGTAGGTATGTTTTTACTACAGTATTTATATAATTTGAATCATTATTCAGTGTAGAAGGTGTATTCATTTTATCTATATACCTTGTATCATTATATAATGCAGAAGGTAATTCTCTATGTATACACATTGTAATATTATACAGTGGGCAGGGGAGTCCTTACTATTTATATACTGTGTATCAGTCTACAGTGCAATAGGTGTATTCTCACTGTGAATATACTTTTATATCATTATACAATAGTGTAGCTATATTATCATTATGTATTTATTTGGTATCATTATATCATTTAGCAGGTGAGTTGTTTCTGTTTACAAAGTTTGTATTTTTATACAGTGCAGCAAGTGCACTGTCATTATGTATATACTTTGTATAGTTATTATACATATAAAAATATATATTTTTATACAGTTCAGTGCGCATCCAAGGGAAGAAAAAATGAAGATGTGTGTATATTAGATAAGCGTGGCCATATAAAATGAAAAAGGTCAAAAACTGTGGCAAGATTAGCACAAAGCAGTGAAAATTAGTAGTATTTTTGTTAGCAAAGCCCAGTACAATTTTTATGTGGTTATATTTTTAAATATATAATTTGCCCACAAATTCCAAGGAATGATGGAAAGAAAGAAATAGTACCAACGGTAATAATGCAAATGTTCCAGCAGAGCATTGTATTATTAGGGTTGTATTGTAAGTGGAGTTTATGCAGAATCTTCAGTACCAGAGGTGTGGTATTGGGCACTGAGCCCATCGAAAGACAATAAAGGAAACTCCCTCTAATTTATTTAGGCGCGATACATGCTTAACCCAACCCAATGCTAAACACCCACGGCTTCCCTATTGCACAGTTCTGCAGAATAACTTGGATAATAATAATTACAGTTTTTTACATATAAAGGAAATGCTATTTCTATGGTCATGTTTCCTAACAGGGCATATAAAGGGTGTTTTCTTAAGCAACAGTCATTTACAGAAGCTGTGAGATAAATAAAGAGAGGCATTCCTAAGAAGATAAAGGGGGGAATTCACGATTGTGCGAAGTGAGCTCCGAAGCCTTGGCTCACTTCGCACAGACTGATATGTGCTCACTGATGTCCTGCACGCGGACATCAGTGAAGGTTTATCAGTCTGTGTGAAGCTCACTTCGCACAATCATGCATTACCCCCAAAGTTGCTGTGTTCATTTTAATACATGTAGTAGTTAACTCAGCAAAAACAGGGGTATGTTGTCTGTGGCTTGGTGTAAAAGGATGCTAATCACATTTGGTCCATAAGTCTGTATATGGTTCAGTACAAGCTTTTTTCCCCATCCTGTAAGAGATGCATGTATCTCTTCATAGTGTCTGTTTCCAAGTGTCATTTAGAATTTTCAGATAATAAATATTCATGAAGTATCTCTGAAAGCCTAATCTAAGAGAAATAGCAATAAACCAATAAAAACCCAATAAAAAAACCCAGGAATTCAACTTCAAAGTTCAAACATTTTTACAAGTACTGAATAGGAATAACTGTCATTCCAATACAAATAGCAATTTTCTTTTTCCACCAATCCCATGGTGAGTAATTTCCTTAAAATGCAGGTGGTGGTGGAGATGGTCCATAAACCCAAGCATCCCCGGGTTATTCGCTAAAGTCCAAATTCTTGCAGAAAGGTGTGAATTCACTAGCTAAAGACAGTGTCTATAATGTAGACTGCTACTGTTGCAATCACACCTTTATAATGAGAATATTATCACAGTCGCGAGTTTACTATGGAATATTGGCGCCGTCACAAGTTTTTAAATTGTCGCAGTTGTGACTTTACAATGGGGAAATTGTCGCAGTTGCAGACTTGCTATTGGAATCCGCTGTTTGAGAATTTGACAGTTGAATTTGGACTTTAGTGAATAACCTCCTTTGTCACAGTCCCATTTTTTGGGACCCATTTTGGGGTATTGTCCTGAGTCCCTGTACCCTGTACTGGGCTTCCCACCGGCACCCGGCCAATCAGAGTTAAGTAGGCAGAGGTTGATGTCATTATCAGTCGTTGTCTTCTCTGACATATTGTAAGTTTGAGTTTCCAGTGCACTGGAAACCCTATCAGTATATACAGTAGAGATTGCGAACCTTGCATCTCACACACAAGTGTATAGATGCAAGTGTGTACACAATGTCACACACAAGTGTGTACACAATGAGTGTACATAATAAGGTTTCCAAGCTCCTCCTTTTAACTTCCTTCTATACCTATTTCGGTACAAGGTTACACAGCCAAGCTACACTGTTTATAACTGCTTCTTATTAAAGGTGGGGTTTGGCACATGCACATTTTTTTTTTCAAGATAGAAATCATTTGACATTTTTATCACCAGTAGTTCAATTCCACGCTAAATATAATCCTTGTCTTCTTCTTCTTTACATTCAGGTAAGTCATAGGTTAATGTGTGAGAATGTCAGAATCAATTTCCAGTAATTGCAGCAGTTATAGTAGGTTTATAATCCCTCCTTTCTAAGGAGTTCTGTGATAAATATGTAAAAGACTGGCTCCTTGAAACCATTTCCATAGAAGACCTGCAATATTCCAGTTTTATATATCATTTCTCTCTATTGCTTGGCAGAAGCATAATGGCAAAAATCCTGGATTTACCGGTAGGCATATTGAGAGAAGCTAGAAACAAAACAATGCAAAAAGACAATTTGGGGGTTATTCACTAAGGTGCGAATTCGACTGTCAAATTTGCAAACAGCGGATTCCCATAGTAAATCCGCTACAATTTCCCCATTGTAAAGTCGTGACAATTTTTTAATGTTGAGATTGCGACAATTTTCCCATAATAAAGTCGCAACTGCGACAATATTCTCATTATAAAGATGTGACTGCGACAGTATCAGCCTATTGCGACTGTCTTTATCTGGCGAATTCGCACCTAAACGCACCAATTTGGACTTTAGTGAATAACTCCCTGTGGGGGGAATTCACCATTCAGCGAAGTGAGCTCTGAATCCTTCGGCTCACTTCGCAAATGGTGTTATGCGCTCGCTGATGGCCTGCACGCAGACATCAGTGCGCACATTAAAGGGATTCCAGTCTCGGCGAAGCAGCTCTTTTGGTCTCACCGAGACTGGAATCCCTTTAATGCACTCGCTGATGTCCGCGAGCGCATAACACCATTTTCGAAGTGAGCCGAAGGATTCGGAGCTCACTTCGCTGAATGGTGATTTCCCCCCTGTGTCTCTAGAGAAATAATCCTATCAAAGGTAATTTTGAGTGTGTATTCATCAGAGAGAATTCAGCTATGTTCTGATAGTCGCAAATTCTCTTTATTCACTAAGCAGAGGATTCCCATAATGAAGAAGCAGACAGTGTCAGTATCTGTAGTCTTGCATAGTGTGGCATAGTCGTTCATACAGTATCAGCCCTGCCATAAGCTTGTGAACGCGACATAATATGCCTTTCTGCATTCAATACTTCAACAGAGTCAGAGGGTCATTCATTACAGGGCAAACTGTTACGTAAATGTCCAAATTCACGTCCTTTCGCGAATTCTCCAACCCCACTTATTCAACAAACTCTGCGATGTGAGGAATTTGTGACTAATTCAGATGCTTACGCCAGTCGTGGACTTACGTATCTCTTCACTTCAAAACAGATGTGCGTGCACAGGTAATTTGAATATTCCGTATGCAACAGCATCTGTCGAAGGAGCAGATTCTGCAGGGTGTACTGCTGTGAGTTCACCTGTTTGCCTTCGCCAGATCAGAGTGGCGAATTGAGGGGTTGATGGCAGGGCTCCAGTGTTGTGTAAGGTGACATCATTCAAAATTACCAATGGTGACCGCGACTAAATTATTCTACTAGTAAACATGAACTAGGCACAAGGTGACATATCAAAATAAGTATTATTCACTTAATATACAGTTAGTGGGATATGATGAGACTACATCACTGCCCTTCACTGCAGGAATTCTCCTCATTCTGCATGAATTCTCATCCTACTATTGTGCAACTGACTATGCCATACTAATCATGTGATCGCGTCTGTCGCTGTTCGCTGCTTCATGAATAAAAAGAAGTGTTTTGCCTCTTCATGATCGTAGTCACACGAACAGATGCAAAGTCAATATGCAAGGCAAATTCGCATTGCCCACCTCAGACTCCCTTGATGAACAGGTGAATTACCTGTGCATGTGCACGCAATGTGATGCGTACACATCCCTGAGTCTGCATCTGTCATAAGCATCTGAATTGGTGCGACTTTGTCACATAAGACAAAGATATAAGACAAACCAATAAAAATCAAGAATTCAACTTCCTCAAACACATTTTTACAAGTTGTGATTGGTAAAGACTACAGGGGCCAATCCAAATAGCATTTTTATCATTCTTGTGTTACTGGTCATTTGAATAAATATTTTACCCCTGCTAGGAAATCATGTCACAAAGCTATTTCCTTATAGGAGTGCTCTCCTATAAGATTAGATGGTAGCTGCCATAAGTTGTGCCGCACCTCATGGCTATGACATAATCCTCCAGGTAAATTTTTTAAAAGGAATGAGGAAATAATATTAGTAAACCAAAGGGGACATTTTTTTTGTATTTGTTCACTGTTTACATAGTGCTATTATATTATGCAGCGCTTTACAGAGATTCATCATTCACTTCAGTCCCTTCCCCATGGAGCTTACAATCTAGTTTCCCTATTCAGTCACACACAAATATATGTTTTTGGATTGTAGCAGTAAAGTGGAGTGCCTGGAGGAAACCCATGCGAGTGCGGGGAGAACATACAAACTCCATGCAGATTAAATCCAGGGTAGAACTGAACTCAGGAACCAGTGCTGCGAGGCAGCAGTACTAACCAATGAGCCACAGCACTGCCCTGAAAGCATATTTATAGATTTACCAAAAATTGAATGCAAGGTGAACAAGTCCACTGAGACTATGGACACACTGGATAATTTCTCCACGGTGGTTAAAATCATAGTTTAACTCATTTTGCTGTATTGCCAGAATGCCTTCAACACAATATGGTATCCCAGGTGACATGTTCTTTAAATGCTTCTGGCATAAAAGTGTGAAAAAAAAAATGTAGCAACTACCTGGCAATTCCTAGGCCAGGGTCACACTGGCTGTTTTGTAGTCGAGTTGGAGAAAAATGGCACCCATTGTTTTCTATGGGATAATCCACACAGGCTATTTTATTTTGCACCATAGACAATAATGAGTCAAATTAATAACAGCTCAGCTACAAAACAGACTTAAAGCAATGGGATTGGGTTTGTGAGAATATGATTGCACGTACAGTTATCTGAATGTTGGTTGTTAAGGTCAAACATAAACCAGTGTCAATATACATTCAGTGAAGTGTGGCTTACAGCCTGTGAACAGTGCATGATAACCTGCTTTTAGTTTGCTTTGTAGCTATTTATGTCCCGAGTACTTGTAAATTATCCAGTGTCACTCAAACTGAACCTCCAGTACAATCCACACATCACCTACTCACTTCTAACTGGAATGATCAAATGCTGAGGGACCTACAGTAATACTTTTGGTTGTAGTCTGGGGGCATTGTTACATGGATAACTTACTAGTACTGCAACATTACTGAATAGCAGCAACGGCCTACAGGCAAATGCCGGGAAAGACCTTCTTCAGGAGGATTGTATCAGTTAAAAGGAACAGTAGCACCAGAAAAAGAAATCGCTGTCATGATTTCCATGGCAATTTCTATGTAGTAATTGTAAAAAAAAAAAAAAAAAAAGTCTGCTTTGGAAGTATAATTCATGCTTTTTATTGGTTTGTGCTGTTTTTCTCTTTGCTTGTTGCAGACATCTTTTATAAAGAAGGCTTTCTGAGGCACTGCATAGATATGTATTATCTTCAGTTTCATAGTAAACAGTAAGACAGAGCAACAGAACAGGGGCTTGTTGTTAACAGATAAAAGATGTCCGCCACCAATAAAGAGGAAATACAAACACACAGCAATACAAATTGGGAATGCAGCTTCAAAAAATAACATTTTTTTATATTAAGAACTATGTAGAAATAACTGACAATCCAACTTTTTATTACTGGTACTTTAAATGCATCAGTGAAATCACAGTCAGCCAGTCACATGTATGACATATATGCCTTGAGGACCCTCCACTGTTCATGCAGAGAAAGCTATTTCCATCTCTTATTTAGATTTTTTTTTTTGCTTTGCTTTGATTTGATCAAAGTCTGTGACTGGCATTTATAACAAAAGCTGTCAAATCATACCAATGGTGGATTGATATGATGTGCCACTACTGGTTGTGCCAGCTTAATTTCTGTGATATCATCTTTTTCATGGAAAATGAAGCTTTAGTATATGAGAGGAAACTCATATAAGATTTCCCTGTATTCTTCCAAAGCAAGGGCGGGCAATTATTTTTGCCATTGGCCCATATGGCTTCAGAGGGCCGGGGGGGCGTGTCTAAGGTGCTGATGCCTATGGCAGTTGACCACGCCCCCATTTTTAAATCTTGCTGCAGGCCATTCTAAGCAGTCTGGAGGGCTGGATGCGGCCCGCGGGCCATAGTTTGTCCAGGTCTGTTCCACAGGGTAGTTTAGCCAAGAGTGTTGGTCCTCTTAAGACATATGTAGTTAGCCTAGCTGACTGAACATCCAAGTCTGCTTGCGTGAGACCAGCCTTAAGGGCTGGCAAAAAATACTTATTCTTCATGAAATACAGACAAGGGTGACATTGATGCCCCCCAAAAAAAAAATCTTCATTGACATAAATACTAAAAATATGTGACGCCAGAAACCCCTTGGTGTTCTCTTGCACATCTGATGCTGATAGGAATTCTAAATTAACTTCAATAAAGACATCTTGTGCATTTCCATCCCTGATAGCATTGATAGTTCATAATTAAATATTAATTTGGCTAGGCTTGTGCCTCCTTCAAAGGCAAACCATTTGTTTGCGCAAACAGAAAATAGATCATACAATAAACAAAATAGAATGCTATTGATGTGCCAGCTTCATTCAATTGTATTTTTTTTTTCTGAGCGGCTTCACACAAACTAAATAATACACCGAATCAGCAGATCTCAAATAAGACTTTAACGTTGAGGTTAAAAAAACACTACACATGGCTGCTGAAATGATGCATAACTGGACCTGTAAATGGCCAAAAAGTGAAAGTATCACATCTTTCCTGATTTTAAACAAAAATTAAGTAGACACGCAGATTGCGGTTAATTAATATAATTAATTTATGAATGCAACAACAACCCAGAAAAAAGTTGTGGTGAGCTTCCTCTTTAAGACCTCTTTTTAAGACTTCTATTTTGCAGCACTCCCCATCCCATTTTGTGCAGTAGGTTTCCATACTGTCGCTTCCCTCATTGTGGCATTAATATGACTTCCTGTAAGCTGCTCCAATCAGCGACAGAGGGGAGCCCTGGTAAGAAAAACAGAGACTGCAGTAGCGCTTTCATTTAGTCATAATGTTAAGAGAGCTGGGACAGAAAACAGGGGGAGGAGCCCAGGATAGCAGGACAGAGCACTTTAAATAGGAGTGCCCCGCAGCAGCCAGCAGTACTTCCTCTCCAGCAGAAGCCGCCCTAGGCGTCTATACTGCCTACTCCTAGCTCCTGCCCTGATCTGCACTGACTCTTAAAGATTGGTGTATTTAAAGAAACCAAACCAGTTTGGAAAGCCATGAGTCTAGTTAGATGTACAGAATGATCTTAACAATCTAGTTAAAAGTCAAGCATCCTGTTGCAAAGTCAAGTAACCAGTAACTGCCCAGTTAAAATCCAAGCTTCCAGCATCAAAGCCAAATGAAACAGCAATGACCAGGTTACAAGGCAAATTATGCATTTATTAATCCAAGCAATTAGCAATGCCATAGTTATCTTTACATGGGAGCAGTGGCGGATCTAGAAAGTTTTCCATGGGGAGGCAAAGGGGGGGCAAAAGTTC
>WMED01005510.1:2650-19037 GCA_019650415.1 Pipa parva
CCCCACTCACCTACAACAGCATTCTACTGATGCACCTCCTCTAATGAGGTAAGTTGAATACGATGGTGCTCCTTAGATGTTTGGGTCTTGCTGGCAGCTGCCGAATACAGCTGACAAGACCCGATGCAGCCAAGGAGTGCCGTCACATTCAACTTACCTCATCAGAGGAGGTGCATCGCTGGAATGCTGTTGGAGGAGAGTTTAGCGATGGGAGATGTGGGTGACAGCGCCCCTCAAACAGTTTGCGCCCTGGGCAGTCGCCCACATCGCCCATCGGTAGAACCGGCCCTGCCTGAAACATTGCATTTAAAATCTACTCTGTTAGCATATAAAAAAGGTATCACTGCTATCCGCTATGGTCCTTTTAAAGATCTATTTAAAAACAAATTTAGTACATGGCCCTTTAAACATAAAAGGCAGTATTAACATTAGCTGCTGGTATTGAGAAGTAGACTAAAATACAAAAACACCAAAATAAAAGTAAAAAGAGGTACCATGCAATTTTATAACAATGTACATACATTACAGAACTAACAAACCATTATACACTAAGGCAGTGATTTTCAACCTTTTTTGAGCCACAGCACATTTTTTACATTTACAAAATCCTGGGGCACACCACCAACCAAAATGACACTCTGGGAACCTGCGATGGAATTGGTGGCTCTGCGGGGCAATCTGGAGCTGAGGGGGAAAATCAGAGGTGGGGGTGGACAGCAGAAGCTTGGATGAGAAAATCAGGGGCCATATCAGGGGTAGGGGAGAGCAAGTCAGGGGCTGTGGGGTATATTTTTATTGTGTGGGGCAATAGTACTTTACCCAGTGGAATCTAGTACAGAGTTCACTTCTCTAGGCACTGTCTTGATACATCCTCCCTAGTGAACTACCTCTCTTAAGCTATTGCTGCCCAAAAAACGATTCTACTATGTTGTGTATCTTTTGCCCTTTACTTAGCAAAGAATCTTTGGGATATAGAGATGCTCAGAGAGAGACTCTACCCTCTATAGCAAATGCATGTAGACTCTGTAGGAGCTATTGGCAACAAGTAAAGTTCCACATACCTGCTTCTACTAAAATACTATACAATACTATACCTCTACCAACAGGGATGGTCAAGGGGTGTCAGTGGTGGCTGTGGTGGGGTCGGGGGGTTGGTGGGGGCTTCAACTTACCCCCCTCCAGCAGAGTACGCAGCATGCTTCCTCATTTGGCTGCTGCTGCCATTGCATGCAGCCGAATGAGGAAGTGAGACCGGGAGTGCTGATCACATGCACTTCCGGTCTCCTATAGACTCATGTGACTGATTGGGTCACATGAGCCCTCCTCAGATCACGGAGGGAGTCAGACAGGACTCCTATCTTGGTAATTGCAGAGTGCCCCACGGCACACCTGTCCATGTGTCACGGCACACTGGTTGAAAAACACTGCACTATGTCATATACATCAGAACAAAGTAGGAATTTCTCTCAGGTTTTTCTGATGTGTTAGGTTAGTGGTTCTCAATCTGGGGGTCGAATGACAATTTGCCAGGGGTCGGCCTAACACCCCTCGGGATTTGTCGCGGATTTTTGATACCCTTTATCTGCAACTGCAACAATTTTAAAGTTGTGACCGCTACAATATTTCTATAGTAAATTTGTGACAATATTTCCATATGATTATGTGAATATTGTCGCAGTTGTGACTTTGCTATGGAATTATTGTTGCGCTCGCGACTTTAAAATTGTCGCAGTCATGGCAAAAAAAGGTTGAGAACCGCTGTGTTTGGTAGTACAATTTACACTGAATTTACCATGAAGCCTTTTATGGTCCTGTAGAATGAGTCCAACAATAAGGATCCCAGAGAACATACTTGCGATGTGCGGTCCCATCCATCAGAACAATGCACTAACACACTGGCATTTTCATCATTTATCGCCTACAAACAGAAATCCAAAAACTATTAAAGGTAATTAAAATGCTGCAAGCAAAATGATTACAGTCAGCTGAGTAAGTTACTATAGAGAGAGGCACTAAATAAAGCCTGGGTTGTCTGCTTTTGGAATGGGTTATGGGGTGAAACTTTTACCTTTGGTATAAATGAGAAGGTAAATGAAAGGAGCATGGTTAAAAACACGAAAGGAGCGTGGTTAAAAACACAACAGAACCAGTGTGTAGGGAGAGGGGCAGAAAATCTTTAGGTTTGGGAAGGGCCTTACACCACACAAGGAGACCGATTCCCCTGATAAAAGGGGAACACCCGCAAAATGTTACATGTATTAGGAAAGCCTTGTAATAACAGGTACGTAAGCAGTGTGCTTATCCAAAAGATTTCATTTTTGTTTTATTTGAACAGTAATAGTCCGGCAGCACTATATATGGCATCAATAGTGTAAATTCATTAAAGGAGTCCAGTAGAAAGGTTTTTAAATTTCCCCTAATTAAAAAGATGCAAATAAGAAACCCCGTGGTCATAACTGCAGGTGGGATAATCAACAAATATTTCATCAAGCTCCTAGACCACACCCTGAAATGCAAGACCATCGCCTCGTTAATCCTAATAATAATCTGAGCTTGACTACAATACACATTTTCTCCCATGGCTCGATGAGGATTTTCTTTTTTCCGCCTTCTATCTTTGATTCAAAGGACCAGTAAACATCAGAAAAATTCAAATTCATATTAGGTTTGACAAAGCAGTGATAATAATATAGCACTTGTAAAAAATGTTATTATTTAAGTTCTGTCAGGCTGGTAACTACACAGATGAGAGAAGTAGGAGGCGACAATACCGACCCGTGCCCACAGAGAACTTGGCGCTAGCAAATACAGAGCGCAGAGTCAAAGGCACACCCGGTCTTCACCCAGAGCCCCCGCAAGGAGGTTAGGATTTCGCAGCAGTGCTATGCTCAGGTTTGCTTTCCTCAGATGGGATAGGCAAACGATAATAAAGAGTGTGGTCAATATTCAGGCAAAGGGCAATACTGGTAACAGGCAGGAGAGTTGAGGAAACGGTATGCAAGGTCTAGAGCTGGCAGAGTTCAAACAAAGTCAAAGGGCAGGCAGAAGTCAAACACAGAAAGACAGGACTATAAATATCTATGCACCCAGGAAACTCAAAAGAGACCTACGTATAATCGGGTGCATGAGTGAGCATCTGGCGGTCTTAAATAGGTGTTCTGGCGGGAGCGCGTCCGCGACGCAATCCCGCAAGTGTGATCGCAACTGCGTATGTCGCCACATTGACTTGAGGGTAAAAGAGAGGCAGGAACACATTGCCCACGGCTAGTATGAGCACAAGATGGCAACTGCGACAGACGCCAATACCAGATCTTACCAGAAGTGAGCAGGTGAGTACTATTCCTAACAAGTTCAATTCATAAGTTATACTGAATTCTTTCTGTTTTTATCTTTACTGATAGCAGCCATGTTGTGTGTGTTTGTTAAATAAACATCACCCAGTTCCATTGTTTTCTGTGGAACTTCAGATAATACATATTCAGGAAGTTCTCCAGAATGGCCAATGCAAAAAAACTAAATAATAAAACTAAATAATAATTATAGGAAAAATTGCAAATTTATGGAAGAAAAGCTCAAATGTATAGCCATCAATGCTTTGGAACATTTTTATTTTTGGGTGTTTACTGTTCTATGAATCATTCCATTGGTCAAAAGAGCAGATCATCATAATAATCTACCTCTGTAATTTAAAGGAGCAGTAACTCCTAATCAATGGTGTCTGCCTGTAACTGGGAGTCATTGTGATTGACTCATTTGAATCAGACCTGTGGACAATACTGCCATTTTCTAATTATATAATTACAAAAGCAATGATATATACAGTGAATTACCTTGGCTAAGCAGACAGAGGCATCCAGGACTGCTTTAATATGACGAAGCCATCCGGAATTTTCTAGGCCATTGTAAAAGTCATTTACCGGTAATAATTTTGTCCCACAGACTAAAATAGATAAATAAAAAAAAAACAAACAAAGAAAAAGATAGAAAATGACTCAGTATTACATACAGGAATAAGTCCCTAAATGATTAACAGCTTGTGCAAGGATATGCTCTTATTATTGTGAAATATAATGAGACCTCACGTTTAGAAATGCTTAAGCTATTACTCATAAGATGATGTTGAAAAACATACACTACATCTGGGGGGAGGAGTCAAGATCTAAGAACATTCATTGTTTAAGGTTTTTGAAATATCTGACTTTCTATTTTGTTTCATCCATTTGGCTGAGGATGTTGCAAACTACAGCAACAAAAACCAATAAGGGTCTTCGCTTTTATTTACAATAATTTCTGTATGCAGAGTTTAATCCATCTCCAGCAGGAAAATTCCACTGATGCTTTAAATTTGTCCGGAGCTGGGAAATGGAGTGTAATGCGGAGTGTGGTTCACTGGCAGTAAAAGCACAGCATCCCAAGATGATAGAGTGGCCTTGGCTTTAGCTATAAGCAAAGAGTGACAAATAATGCTGCCTTGATTCTGATTGGCTTTCGTGACTCACTTTTTAATTACGAAGCGCCACTAAGTTACGCAGTGCTATACTAATGAAAATGGAGTTCGGCCAGAACACTGAATAGACAGACAGGTAAAATGGAAGTAATCTGACCACTTTGGCCCCAGTGCAAACACTCAGAAACTAGCCCACCCCTGCGTATACAGCTAACTTTAATAAACGAGTCTAATTTAATTTTCAGTACAATTTTTTTTTTTAAAAAAGCTATACGTTATCCTAAAGAAATTACAACCTAGTCAACATTTTGAAGCAGTGAAAACAATGTAGCCTTTATTTCACATGCATCAGCATTATATTCTATAAAACACTGGGTTATCTGTGAATGTATATACAATAATTCACTGTTTAATGATAGACGTCCATCTTTTCTTTTTGGTTTAATGTTCCCTAAAGGTAAAACGCCAAAACGTTCATGTGATAATTCAGCTTGACTAATTCCACTATATGGTGCTCGTATCGGAGTATACAACAATCCTGCTTCTCGAAGAAAGCCTTGCAAATCATAGGCATGAAACAATACCATCAGTTGTTTTGTTCTGGACACTCTGGCCCTAATTCACCATAGTGCGAAGTGAGCCGCGAAGCCGTCAGCTCACTTCGCACATAGTATTATGCGCCCGCTGATGTCCTGCACGCGGACATCAGCGAGCGCATTAAATGGATTCCCCTCCCGACGAAGAGACTCGAGTGCTCTCGCCGGGAGGGGAATCCCTTTAATGCGCATGCTGATGTCCGCGTGCAGGACATCAGCATGCGCATAACACCATGTGCAAAGTGAGCTGAACGCTTCGCGGCTCACTTCGCACTATGGTGAATTAGGGCCTCTGCTGGACTATCAGTTACTTATAAACAAATAAACCAGAACCAGGACCTTTTAGCGCATTTCCAAATTTGCGAACATAGTACATACAATATGATGCAGTGATGTTAGTTTATATTACATATATATATGTATACAAACCTTTACAGTACATTTACTGAAAGAAAACTAACCTTCAAGGAGCTTCTGTAAGCTGGACCGCATAACATGAATATTCTCAATTCCAACAAACTGGAACTTAATGTTGGAATAATTGTCTGCATTCTCGTACCCCTTTCCTGCTGCTCTATTAGCCATGGCATTCAACTAATAAGTAAAGAAGGAAAAACAAATCATGACTTCGCTGTGATGGTACCAACCCTTTGGAAAGGTGCTACTTATTAGTAAATGATCACAAAGATATTATATTAATCATTTACTAACGTGTCAGGATTAATGAGACTCTGTCTGGAGACTAAGGGGTCATTCAGTAAAGGGTGAAATGTCGCATAAATTCGCATCTTTTCTTGACTTCTCCAAGCCCGCTAATTCAACAAACTGCGATGTGACAAATTCGCGACCAATTTAGAGGTTTACAACAGTCGCAGATTTATGAAGCTCTTTGCACCAATTTGCAAGCGCGCACTGGTAATTCAGCTATTCAACATGCAATGGAGTCTGTCGAAGGAGCGGATTCTGCAGTGTGTACTGCTGCCAATTCACCTGTTTGTCTTCTCCAGATCAGAGTGGTGAATTGAGGGGTTGACGGCAGGGCTCCAGTGTTGCATAAGGTGACTATTCATTCAAAATTAACAATGGTGACTGAGACTAAATTAGTTTACTATTAAACATGAACTAGGCACAAGGTGACATATAAAAATAAGTATTATTCACTTATATACAGTTAGTGGGATCTGATGAGACTGATGTCATTGCCCTTTACTGGAAGAATTCGCCTCACTCCGCATGACTTATCACTCCACTATTGTCTGACTGACTACGCTGCACTACCAATGCGACCGAGTTTGTCACTGTCCGCTGCTTCATGAATAAGAAGTGAATTTGCGTCTTCCTGATCGTAGTGACACGAAGTCACTACGCTAGACAAATTCACACTATAAATGAATGACCCCGTAAGAATGAACAGAACTTCTCCAAAGCATCACTCAGACAACCAGAAATCTTCTTCACTAATCAACACATTTACAATAATGGATTTAGAATGACAACAGGTAATTATCCTGAAATGTCTGAATAACAAAGAGGCTTTAAGGACCAGTAACGTCCAATTAATAAAAAAATCCCATTTGGATTGGCATGGCAGTTAATCCAATGCAGCAAGAAACAGTTATCTTTGAAATTAAATACATTAATTTAAATTACTTTTTTTTTTTGTTACTATTTAACTTGTGCTTTAGGGGTAGAGAAACTGCCTACCTTTGGTCTAGTATCCATCACATACATCGTCTGACACAATGGATTAGCTTTACTGATAGACTGCAGCATATATTCATCCTCCAAGCATCTTGCACTGAATCCCGACAATGGCTGACTACACCGACAAATGGCAGCCTTGGAAGAGAAAAAAAAAACAGTTTGGTGATCACTGTATCTGTATCTCACTGAATTGATAAATATCTTTTTTCTTATTGTGCAAGTATAATGTGATTGTGAAATTAAAGGCAAGCCTCTAGGCTTTACAAGTTCATTGCTGCAGTTGGAGGCAGAGATATTTTACAGAGTGACTGTATACATGCCCTAGGGAGGTGATCAAAGTCTGTCCTGACTGCAGACACTATACGCCAACTAAAGTAAACCTATTTACGAGAAATAATCAGCAGGATAACAGGAGGAAATTGTACGAAATGTGAGTATTCGTGCAAAGCAAATGCAACCAAACTCCCACAAACGGGGCCAGGTTTAGATAAAGTGGGGCCCTGGGAAAAATTTAAAGTGGGGCCTACATGCCAGTATGATTGTCAGCATTACTATGTCTGCATTAAGGCAAATGAAGCTTTCAATCCAATCACCAATTATTCTTTTACATGGTTATTTATTGAATGTATCCAGCTACACTGTGAACTGTAAAGAAAAAGATGAAGAAATTCTCCTGTCCTGCTAACACTGGAATCCTAACACAACTGCGTGCAAGTGCACATATCCCATTGCCTTATTATATAGAAGGTGCTGGCATGTAGAATGCTGTTTTACTGCCATTTCCAGGAGATAATTCTGCTTCATGGTGGAAATAAGATTGGAGCATTCAGAGTTATTCAGTTGTAATAAATCACTCACGTGTCATTACACCAAGACGGCTCAAATTGGCCTGAAATGCATCTCATACTAAAAGTCTAGGCATGCAAAATAGATTGATCTCCCAGTGACAACAGCATTGGCCATTTCCTCTGGTGTTGTTAATGTGCACACAAACAGATGCATGATGGGTCTTGTGGGAAATCATTAGCTGAAAGACTCAAAAAACATAAACTGTGTATCCAATGGAGTGTGAATATTACATCCTCATTTAACTGCTTTGGGGAGAAAATAACAGGAAACCAAAATTTTTGGATCTACTGATACAGATCTATTTACAGGGGTTGGACAATGAAACTGAAACACCTGTCATTTTAGTGTGGGAGGTTTCATGGCTAAATTGGAGCAGCCTGGTGGCCAATCCTCATTAATTGCACATTGCACCAGTAAGAGCAGAGTGTGAAGGTTCAATTAGCAGGGTAAGAGCAAAGTTTTGCTCAAAATATTGCAATGCACACAACATTATGGGATTATGGGTGACACACCAGAGTTCAAAAGAAGACAAATTGTTGATGTATGTCTTGCTGGCGCATCTGTAACCAAGACAGCAAGTCTTTGTGATGCATCAAGAGCCACGGTATCCAGGGTAATGTCAGCATTCCATCAAGAAGGACGAAACACATCCAACAGGATTAACTGTGGACGCAAGAGGAAGCAGTCTGAAAGGGATGTTCGGGTGCTAACCCGGATTGTATCCAAAAAAAAAAAAAAAAAACACAAATCCACGGCATGTGTTTCAGTTTCATTGTCCAACCCCTGTACTTTGGGGAAAAACAAACATAAGGTTACCTGTTTGGCTTGGTGATAATAGGAAAGCACAGGGAACCTCCCTTTGCTTCTGAATTTTGAGCTTCCGACAATGGTGGTTTTGCTTGCGGTTATTGGTACGTAGAGCTCTTGTGGGTATGTTTCACAAACCTGCAAACAAACAAAAATGTCTGAACAACACCTAAATATTAATGCCTCCAATTACAAGCCGCAAAAAATAAGCATAATTACTTGTAGACAGGTGCATAAAAAATAAACACAGAGAGAAAAGCACATTATTTGCATGTGTCAATAAAGGTACTGTTGCGATACCGTGTTTTACTACTTCACTCTAAAATGTCAGAGACCAACTCTGCTCAAAAAAAATAGAAAACTAAGGACAGCCTGAAAGATAAAATTTATCAGCATAATGCAGCGCAAGAAAATAAAGCATTTATCCATTTTTTCTTTTATAGTGTACTTAAAGGAAAAGTCTAACCTAAAACAGATAGTTGTCCATCTATTTGCCACTGTTAATTATATCATTTTTTCAATATGAAATGATTTTCTTTTTAGCATTTTTCAGCCAGTTTCTTACAGATGCTCATCCTGTCTCACCCATTCCTCATCTGATCCGTGTGAAATCTCATGCCATTGACTGATCCTCAGGCTTAAAGGGTATGTAACCCTGTCTATAAAGAAAGTCCCATTTACATCTTGTCAAGCAATATGGCTATTAAGAATCTTCTGACTCACCTCTTAATTCAACAGAGCTCAATATTCCCCTGTAAATGAATTGTCTGTGTGATGACAGAGGCAGTGGAACAGCTTTGATCTGTGCATGCTCAGGGTTAGGAACAGACTTTTTAGATAAGGAGAAGGGAAAGGGACTTCACACAAGACATTGCTCTCTGAATAGTGAGTGATGTCACCCGTGGGACGGGGCTTATCAACACTATACAGGAGGAGCAGAATGGCTGGAGAAGCAGGGCTGCTTAAACAAGAGGCAAGTGACACTGATCCCACAATCATTTTTACATTTTAATGTTTACATTGGCTCTCTATATGTATATTTGTCAAATATAATGTTTTATACAAACTTTTTATACCCTTTAAGGCAGCGGTTCTCAACCTAGTTGAGACCACGAGCCCCTTCACTGACGTCACGCGATGACGCCTGGGCCCAACGTTATCACGTCACGTGTTACGTGATGACATTCGGGCACAACGTTATCATGTACGCGTGTCACGTGATGATGTTTGGGCCCAACATCACCGCGCAGGAACCCTTATATAATGGGACCTGCGCTTTCTTCCAGCTTCACAGCATATTCACGACCCTTGTGAGAGTATTGTTCGACCCTGAAAGGGGCTGCGACCCACAGGTTGAGAACCGCTGCTTTAAGGATTACAAAAAAAAAATGTAATTATAAAGGAGCAGGTGGGCAGCAGCTCTGTGAGGTTCCACACTTGCAAGTTTCTGATTGGTTGCTCAGAACATTCAATCATTTCAGTCTGCTAAAGAGGAAGTAGGTGACAGAGAGAAAGAAACTTCATTAAGAAATTGGCTGGCAATTACAAAGGAAGGAAATTAGTCAATAATAAATACTGCATAATTAATTTATTATATTTATTAAATTACTAAAATTAACTTTACATTGCCAAATAGACAGGCAAATACCAGTTGGTGACCAAACTGCAACCTTTAACAGAGCTACAGGAGTTATGTTCACTTATGGGTCTATTCTCCCCCTTTTAAAGTGGCAGTGAAATAACAACTTACTTTCTTTTGAACCCCCGGCGTGGCTTCTGTGCTATGCTCCCTGCGTTCTGTGTCTCAACTGGCAGGAGGAGCTCTGTTTGATCTCCTCCTCCCACTGGAGATATAAAATGCAGGAATCAGGTTGAAAACAAAAAACAATCTTTAGGTGTTACTGAAACTCTGCTTTGCAGCAGAAGATAATGTCAGAACAAACTATTTTCCAAATAACACAGTAGGATATTAAAACAAAATAGTAAGAAAATACATTAAAACAAAACTTGTTTTGATATTTTACACGGTCTTTAAAGAAGTATGCCCGTAATAAGCATTATAGGCGTAATAAGCAAGCATCTGGAACGGATACATTACATGTATCATTTCTACACACAAGCTAACCTTACAACTAACCAAGCTTCCTTTAATGGGTAAACTCCTGTACTCAAACTACTACAAATGTTATCTATCATAGCAGGAAAAAAAAGCATTTGTTTGTGGCTTTAGTGGTATTATTGTGACTCAGTCTCCAATGCACTTTATGTATCCATGTCCATTGTAAAACCGCTATAGCAGATATACAAGAAGGTAAGTAAAGGCAAGCAAGCAAATTTACTTTTTGTTCTCCAAAATTAAGGCACCGCAACACTGCAAGGTGGATATTACAATAGACTAGACTCATAAAGGTTATAATTAAAAATATATGCTATATAAATCAGGTAGGAAGAAGTAGAAACATGTAGTGTGTGAGCCCTGTTAGCAGGTGGCGCTATGCTTTTAACTTTCTGGGTATTGTAATAAAACTTGCAAAGCAGGTTGTATGGATATTATAATCACAGTGCTCCTAAAAAGAAAAATGTGAGCCTTGCCTTCTCTCACCTACTACATTTGTACCCATTATTGGACTGAATACCTGAAGCTAATGATGGTGACAAAATTGTAACTAATGTACTGCAAGCCATTGTTTCAGTTGTTTGACTGCAACACTTTTCGCTGTTAGCAAATTGTGGGATTTGTAGTTTAGCAATAGATAAATTGATGCAATTTAAAGAGTATGTAAAGTGCTGCAACTCTCCAGCAACCAAGTATTTTTCCATAAACCTTCAGACAATAAGGGTTCAATTTGTTAATCTGCGGTTCCCGCAGCTGTTTGTAAACAATAGCACCTGTACGGTCACACCCCGGAGATTCATTAGGCAGATTCTGCCACATTATATTATTGGTTTATATAAGAAACAAAATCTCACTAATACATTTGATGTACTGTAGGACTGCCCTCGGTAACTGGCTGACCTTGTAGTCAAGGTTAACATCGGACAGCTGCCAATACGATTTGGGCACTCCCATGCGCTGATATTCCTCCTTCAGGTCGATATGCTGCCAGCCTTGAATTCTTTCAGAGTCTTTTTGTTTGGGGTTGTAGGAGAAGGCGTACAGATCTGTGTATTTCACTTATAAAGAGAAAATAATGGATGTTATCAACAAGAAAAACTCAAATACAATAGCAATTTATCTTTCTGTAGCCAACTGCAACATGGGCAGTCATCATTCAGCAGTAAACAGGTGGTCTGTCGCCCCAAACACACATTTGTGTTTTCAAGTTGATAGTGACAGGAACACTTGGATATTATTTCCATCATTTCATTTCCATGAGGTGGTTGCACCATTCAGAAATGATTGTGAAGCTCTGACTTATCAGATAAAGTTAGGTTTGTGAAAGACTAATTACCACCACAAGAGCCAAGATTTGCCCGTATGGATTCTTATCCCATCCCCTAGAAATGGCTCACTGCATGAATTGTAAGAACACCCTACTAACGTCCTGTGAGCATTTGTCAAATATGCACAACAGCACCCACCCCAGTTAGTGATTAGCTAGTGCAAGTTGCTTGACTAAATAGGGCACAGTTGCAAGTGAAATGCAGCCTTGAGAGCAAGCTTTCTATATTGGGACAAATTGGCAACATCTTAAAGGATACTTTTAACACAAACCCTTTCACGCAGTGCCAGATTTGCATCTCTAGATCTCATAGCCACAGACTGGTTGCTGACAGATCACAGATTCAATTATGCAGTGAACAGCACGGATGTGCTTTATTCGTGTGAGTTAAAATTTCATGCAACTGAAAATCACAAATGTCATGTTCAACATCGGTGAATTAATAATACTTCTCAGTTAGAATTGATCCTGCTGCCGATCCCTCCTGCCTACATCCCTGACTGGGGAGAGGCACCTTCTGTTTGTGCTGACTATAGGCACAGGTACTCTTATACCTACAGAGACATGTCATTTTCCAACTCACATTAATATGCATCAACTGTGTACATAATATGAATGTACTGTGCCTGACCTGCAATACAAATTTGTACTAAATTATTTACAGAATGTGAATGTGCTGTACCTTTATCAGTGATACACATTAGTAAAGTTCTGTATTATTTACAGAATGTGCATGTACTGTACCTTTATCTGTGATACACATTTGGAAAGCACTGTTTTATGTCCATTATATTAATATATTGCGCCTGCATCTGCTCCACCCATTTATCCATTGTAAAACTATTCTACTTACCTGGCTTTGAAAGTTGCAGGAGTGAGTTGTAAATATCATGACAGTCACGCTCTTTTGGAACTATAAACTGCACCACACGGAAATTCTTGCATTGTATCACAAGGGGGCATCCAGATGCAGTAAGCGCCAGTTTCTCCACAGCAGCGATATGATGGTGTAAAATCTATTGCAAAACAAGAGTTTTTTTTATTTTCAGCCTTTACCGACATCATTATTAGACTTGTTATTATTGCTTGTGTAGAATGCACAGTTTTTGCAACAATTCAAGATATTTACATTGCTGTAATCTGTACTGTGGAATAAAAGCAAGCTGTTCAGTATTAAGGCCTGGTTCACACAAATTCAGGCCAGTGAATATTTTAGAGCAGTGGTTCTCAATCTTTTTATTGCCACAACCCGTTAGTAGAGTCACAGGTTTACTTTGGGAATATTGCCGCAGTCGCAATTTTAAAATTATCGCAGATATGCAATGAGAAAATATTGCGGTCGCGTCTTTACTATGGAAAATTGTCGCGGTTGCAGCTTTACAATAAGAAATATTAGCAGACATAACTTTATTACGGGAATGTTGTTGCAGTTGCATTTTTTTAAAAATGGTCGTGGTCACGACTTCACAATGGGAATATTGTTGTGGTTTCCGTGACAATTTCCAATGGTCTTAGGTGACCCCTGGCAAATAGTCATTCAACCCCAAAATTGAGAACCGCTGTTCTAGAGGTATTTTCCTATTGTAGTTACCCGACGCAGTGTGAACGCTTCCTCGTCGTTTGTGGCTCCTCCTTTCAGGCCGCAGTATACACTGGCAAAAATGTGATGCCCAGTATTCTGGACGCAGCGTATGTGCGTCATACGCTAGTGTGACCGGAACAAGCGTAAATCCATAGGTTTACACTGCAAGCATTTTTTTGTTTATATGCTGCGCATAATATACATATACTGTATACTCTACTGTAATATATAGTATTAATCAAACCAGATTACAGGAGCATGTAAAATAAGTAAGCTTGCCTTCACAATTGAATTTTAACCCTGATTAGAATCTGATTCACCAACAAAATTTGATGATAAATGAGACTGTACCTCTAGATATTAGGCTGGAACAACTGCAGCATATAACAAAGTAATTAGTCGGGACACTGTAGCAGCATTACTAAAGCAAAATGATTTTTTTTTTTTTATAGCTAATAGGTGTATATTCCTATCGTAATATCGCTTAGAAAAATTCCATTTTACACCAGTTAGTCCCTTTGCAGGGCCAATTTACTTGCATCTGGTTGGAATTTTGAATCCTGTCTGTTCAATGGAATATTCTGTTTAGCACAGCTGATAATATATGTGAAATTAAAGTGCTACAGTCATGCCCTATCAAAGATGTTTTCCAAAATGTATGCAGTATTTATAAACTATTGTGATTAAAAGCATGACTAAATAGCATAAACATTTATACCATAAATATTAATTTAGACCAGGGGTGGGCAGACTACTGCCCGCGGGCTGGACATCTTTAGCCCGGAGCTTCTTCCAATGTCAGGTGACAGGGCCGGACCGTGAAGTAGGCAGCCATGATCGCCCCCCTCCTCCCTGTCCCTGCTCTGTCTGATCTAGCGCTTGGCCTAAGTTAGCACTACAAAGTTCCTCTCTCAAAGGTAGATAACTTTTAACGGGACAGGGAGAAGGAGGGGGGGGGGGGATGAGCGCCAAGATAGCGTCCCCCACTCCTTCAGAGGGTAGGGAGTAAGAAGGAGGGGGCAGCACAGTTTGTTATGCTCTATGGCATATACTATACAACAGGGGTGGGCACTTAATTTTCCCATGGGTCACATGTGAAACTGGAAAGTATATTAGTCTGGCCCTCTAAAACCATTCCAATTTCTCATGTGGCCCCATGGGAAAATTAAATTGCCCACCCCGATTTAGATGGTTTAGTGTTCCTTTAAATGTGAATGGAATTCAGTTCAACCCAAATGCAGCAAAAACACTACTAGGCATGAGGCCTGTGATCAGTCCGTGATTAGATCAGGTGGAATGCCGAGTTCAGTAATGTGTAACAAGGGTATATGTTTCCTTTGTGATATTTTCTAAAAAATGAAATCTTATGTTGTTTGAAGAAAGAATGAGACGGCTCCCGATGCTTCTTCACAGTGCTGGCTGACTGCCAGTCAATCCTGCCACTCGAGTGTTTTAGGGCTTAAACATCATCACGTTCACTGCGGGGGCCAATGAGAACGCTCCCCGCAATGAGCGTGATGATGTATGAGACCGGGGAAGGAGCTGACACAGAAGCCAGCGCGCTGTGCAGGAAGCGTCGGGGGAAGCATCGGAAGCCGGCTAATTACAATACAGCTCATGCTCAGTATAAGGTAAAGTATTTTAATAATTCTTTTTTTATTTTTTGACTTTAGGTCTCCTTTAAATACAAATCTGTATTTCAATAAATCTGGCCTGCCATTTGCTACATTTTTGTCCTTTCTTCAAACAACATAAGATTTCATTTTTTAGAAAATATCGCAATTTTAACTTTAGGTCTCCTTTAAAAGCTTGTATCTAATTCTCACATTATACATCACATCAATCACAGGGCTGCAGGGCAGCAGCGTTTGTAAAGCAAATACTTACCCAAATTTCTTTCTGCTGTGAGTCTATGTAAAGTAAATGGGTGGCAGTAAGATATAGGGTTCCACATGATGACTTGTTGCTAGGGCTGAAGCGATCCAGTAATTTTACCTGCTCCACCTATTAAGACAGGAAAAGTTGTGATTAATTCAGGGATGCTATAAATGTAGCAGTATTATTTCATACATATTTTTACTTCATATTATGATCAAGCAGTCAGTTCATTCATATGTTCTCAACAGACTGTGCAGGCCACTCATATAATATCGTTATATGTGAATGAATGCATCATGTGTGGCAGCTACAACACACACAGGGATACAATACATACCCAGATGTGCAGATGTGATGACCACATCATATAAATTACTTCCTTTTCCTTTACTAGAGGAATGTTAGCTGGACATAAAGTGATCTTACATATCAGATCTGTATTCGCCAGCACCCTGATAGTGCATATTCACAAAGCTAATTTTACTTGATGGTAATTCATTTTTGCCTGTTTTCCCCATTCTAAACAGTGAATTTTTTTGTCAATGGAATCTCCATTTTACAGGTTATCTATTTATAATACACAACACCAGAATGAAACTTCCTAGAGCATATAGGGGGTAATTCAGTAAAGTCCGAATTGTCGCGTTACGGTGTGAATTTGCGTCTATTCTCTACTTCCCAGTGTTCGCTTATAGATAAAAGTCTGGGAAGTAGCGAATTCACGACCAATTCGGAAGACTATGCTACAATCCGTGTGACTGCGACATTCGCAAACATACGGAGTTATTTGCATCATTTTGCGTGCGCGTGCATAATTTTATTATTTAATGTTTATAAAAATGAGACAAACTGCTGTGTTTTAAAATGGTCACAGTCCCTTGCATCAGTTTTCCTTTGATCGTAGTTAAAATTAAACTTGTTATAAGTTTAGTGGAATATTTAAATTAGACGCCAATTCGCTTCTCATCACTATCTAGAGGATGCGAATTCGCTTTTGCGGCTGTCGCATGTGCAGCTTGAAATGAAAAGTCAGATCGAAATAGGAGGCGAAGTCAAGCAGTGTGTAGTGAATTTGACAAGT
>WMED01005511.1:0-19430 GCA_019650415.1 Pipa parva
CCCCCCCCCCCCCCCCAGGATTGTCTCAGCTGAAATCGTTCTGTCCCTCCCCCTCCATGTTCACTAGCTACCAGCGTACATCAGCCAGTAGGCAGTGATCTGCACCATTGCTGGTGGGAGCTACTACGCTGCTCTGTACTTTCTTTACTACTTTATTTTTTATTGAGGTTTTATACATTCCTGGGTGAGTGAAAAAAAGGTATGAGATTAAGGGGAAGGATAAGTATTAAATTCTGAGAGAGAAGTTGGAAAGGAAGGAGTTAAACCAGTGGTACTTTTTAATAATAATAATAATTTTTTTTTTTTAGAGAGTTGAGAAGCTGAGAGATTGTCCTAGGTGCCTATTAGCTGTACCACACTTTGTAGGATATTCCAACTTTCTCTGATCTGCCCCACAGTCCTAAGTTTCTCCCCCTCTGATTATCATTAAGACACTTTGTGCTGACCTGTTTATTTTTTTACAGCCAGAGGTGGAAGCTGCAAGGGAAGAAGATACCACTACGTGGCAAAGAGGGGGCCCAGTTTGGGAAACTTCATAGTACTTTGGATATGGTTAGGGGAGAATAGCCATTAACTGTGTAAAAGTGTTTAAACAGTAAGTGATATCTGATGGTGCTAAGTATTGGGGTGTATCAGGGAAACTGCCCACTGTCTGGGAGTGTTGGGGCAGCTGCATAGTAATAAGAAACCTCTGCAGAGTGTGTGAGTGTTGAGGAAACTAAATGTATTTACTTCTAAACATGCCACACTTGTAAGTAGACTACTTTCCACTGCAGTAGGCTGAAGTAGCAGGAGGGAGAAAACCACTATTCCCATCTGCTCACTGGTGGTCTTTTCTATCTAAAAAGCCTTATTTGACTGGGTGTTTTTTTTTGTTTTTGTTTTGTTTTGTTTTTTTGCTGGTGCTTTCACTTACAATGGAGGCATGTCTTGGGGTATTTTCAATATATGCTCTTTCAGGACTTTATTTATGAAAGCCCAGACAGTTGTGTAGAGGTCTGAATTCACATTTAATTGCCACTTCAGCAAACTGCAATTTGGTGAATTTGCGTCCAATTCTGCACTTATGACTGTCGTGGACAGGTAATTTACCTACTCAAGTGTCAGTCTGTCACAGCAGCAAATTCGGCAAGGTGTATAGCTTCGCATTTCACAGTTTTATTTTGACATATTAAAGTGGAAAATTGCAGGTGGCAGGGCTGCCACTGTCCAACTCACCACAGTATGCATATGACAGCTACTGACACAGACACTTTTATTTGCTATGGGAATCTGTTTAGTGAATAGTAGAGAATTTGTGACTATCTGAGTGTAGTGACCAGAAGTGATGAGAATTCGCTTCAACCGTCTAATGCTCACTTTGATGAATAGGCACCTAGTAATTTTCACTGAAAGTAGAATTGCTTTTCCTGCCTGATTGCCTGTCCATTTCTTTCCAGGGGTTCAGCACATGTTGCCAGCTGCATCACTATGATGCTTTTCCTGTGCATGCATCGCCACCATGCAGACTAGCTCTTGGGGACCCCTGCTGTATTTGAGTAACTGTCATGGCAGTCTCGATGGGAATTTGTATTGTTTGAGTGTTACTTGTCTAATTTGACTAAAAGGTTTGAGAATTCTGAATAACCAGTCATAAATGACCAGATTCTGCCAAACATTTTCAGGTCTGGCCAATCAAAAATCAGTGGGTGGTTGCTGATGACGTTAGGTGGGAGCACTGTCCTCCCCTGGCAGCTTGGGAGGTATGCAAGTCAGTGGCATGAGAATTTAAACTGATCAAGAGAAAGTAGGTGATAGAGAAGTTAGTGTAAGAAAGTGGCTGCGAATGGAAAAAATGCTGACTGTAAGAAATTAATTTATATTGCAAATATTTATTTAAATGTGGCAGTTAGATAGACAAATGTTTAAGGCTGGACTGTTCCTTTCAATAACAGCTTGATGGAGTTATTCACTTAAGTCCAAATTGTTGCATATAGGAGCGAATTCGCCAGATAAAGACAGTCGCAATAGGCTGCTACTGTCACAGTCGTGTCTTTATAATGAGAATATTGTCGCAGTCGCAGCTTTTATTATGGGAAAATTGTTGCATTCATAACTTTAAAAAAAAATTGTCTCGACTTTACAATGGGGAAATTGTAGCAGATTTGCTATGGGAATCAGCTGTTTGAGAATTCAACAGTCGAATTCGCACTTTAGTGAATAACCCCCTGAATCCTTGTTATTTCAGCTTGCCTAAGCCCATAGTGAATTTAGTCCATTGGCCACATTTCATTATAGCCAGTTGCTAAAACCAAATTTAATAGATTTGTTTGGAATTTGGATGGCTGCATAGGGGATCCTCTGCCTGAATAGGCCCAGCAATGCTACAAATGTGTTTTGAGTATTATGTTAATTTTTAGTTTATCTTCTATTTTGTCTCCTAATTAAGCAACTTAAATTACAATTTTGCTACTGAATTTCCCAAAGTTCTGGTAAAATATTTCTGGACTGATTTAAGCTTAAACCTCTGAACCTATACATGCAACTAGAATTCAAAAGTTCAGAATTTAAAACAAAATATTTTAAATCAACTATTAAAGTGCTTTTAAAAAAAAAAAAAGTCCTCCTCTATTGTGTAATCTTATTTTTAATTTGTACTCGTAAAGCAACCAAGTGAAACCACAAAACTACCACCGGAAAAAAAAAAAAACATTATTCCACACACATGAACAGATTAGCTGCTGATGCAGTCTGTGGTAGAGCAGGAAGTTGGGTCACAAAATAGCTTTTGTAACAGTTATTTGGAACACAAAAACAAAATTAAGAGTGGAGCATAAACATGTGCAAATTGTATTTACATATTTTCCTTTCGGGTTAATTTATATCTTTGATTACCATTTAAATTCCATTACCTTTTTCTGAATTAACAAAAATATTTATCAGGAAACATTTTTGCTGCAATCTGGGGACCCTCCATTTCCCGATTGTGTAATGCACTTTTCATAAATGTTGCCATCATCTTAACTTTTACAGAAACCAATGTCCCACGTTATGGGACTTATTCACGAAAGTCCAAAAAGACATGTAAATCTACAAATTAGCATTCATTCACCCATTCCCCATATTTGGGGAATTCTTCTCGGCTTTTGGCTAAGATCAAGTGTAATTGTCGTTCTAATTGGGTAATGCTGGGAAACTGACACGGTAGCTTGATCTGATGCCTTGGTCGAAAACACATATGGCATCTCGGCTCCAAGCTCAGAGGTGAGGTCGTGTGTATACTCCAACCAGGCAAAGGGACCCTGTTGTAACGGTTGGTGAGCTGCCCTAAATAAGCGGACAGACTAGGTTTTAGGCCCTGCGGGACGGTTGAAAAGGTGTACATCGATCAATGTCCTAGGGTGGCCCGGAGGTAATGTCTTGTGTATACTCTGAACCCACCGGGACCCTGTCATAACTGTTGGTCAGCTGCCCTAAAAAAGCAGACAGACCAGGTTTCAAGCCTGTTGGTTGACTCACGTAAGTAACAAACACTTGACTAAAGTCCTAGGGTTTTGTTGAGCAGAGGATAAGTGCCATATATAAGCAAGCAGGTGGGCATACGCTAATCTGTTAAAAAAAAAAAAAATTCCCATATTTGGGAAACTGCAATATGGCAAGTTTGCATCCAATTTGTACGCTTACAATGGTTAGTGAAATGTACTGCAAGTGATAGAATTTCACTGTTTTTTAATGTAAGTTAACTTATTTTGGAAGAAAAAAATAAAATGTAATGTCCATTTATCCATGCGGACATAAGTTAAAGTGGAACTATAGTCAGATTAATCTATACATATGCAGTACTACACCTTAATGAGAAGCATTTCTCCCCAGTAGATGTTTCATCTGAAGCAGGATGATTTATTACACAGCACTGGAAAACTGCTTCACCAGGAAATGTGTGTGTGTGATGTGTACCAGCCAGTTTTCCATGAATGGGTACCCTCCTCTGGATATTTTTACCCTACTTACTACTTAATGCCTGTGCACAAGTTAGCGTTCCTCTGTAATCTCCTGCAGGAATGTAAACAAGCATGGCTGATGAGGCCAAAAGGTCAGCACACTGCTTAACCAATAGCAGTCAGGCAGCTTTTTCTTCTTGTATTTCATTCCTACCTTTCCACCCTTCTCTTTCAGCCTCTGCTCTGTTCTCTAAGGCTAGGTTCACACTGGCAGTTTATGCACAGCGTATACTGTGTATGTGTGTGTGTATATATATATATATATATATATATATATATATATATATATATATATGCCGCGCATAAAAAAAGAAAAGAAAGCTGTGCTGTGTAAACCTATGGGACTTACGTTGCTCTGATTACACTAGCGTATGATGCATATACGCTGTGTACGGAATGCTTCACGTCACATGTACGCTGCACACAAAATGTAGCCAGATAGGATGAGCCACGAATGCCAAGGGAGCGTTCACACTATGTCTGTTAAATACAATAGAAATACGCATCTAGAAAATACGCCAGACTGGAATATGCTGGTATATTTTCTAGACGTACGTTTCTAAATATGCACTGCATATATACGCTGTGTGAACCGGGCCTAAGGATTTAACACTTGGGGGTTATTCACTAAGGTGCGAATTCGAATGTTGAATTCGCAAGTCCACTACAATTTCCCCATCATAAAGTTGCGACTGCGACAACATTCTCATTATAAAGACGCGACAGCAGCCTATTGCGACTGTCTGTATCTGGCGAATTCGCACCTATGCGCAACTATTTGGACTTTAGTGAATAACCTCCTTATCCTGCCTCTTAATCCCATACCTTTCTTTCCCTCACCCGACTATGTATAAAACCTCATTTTAATAAAAAATAAAGTAAGGAAAGTACAGAGCAGCGCAGTAGGTCCCAGCAGCAATGGTGCAGATCACTGCCTACTGGCTGATGTGCGCCGGTAGCTAGTGAACATGGAGGGGGAGGGACAGAACGATTTCAGCTGAGACAATGCTGGGGGGGGGGGGGCAGATAAGGAAGCAGACATTTTGATTGATGGGGAGAGACAGAGCTTGACTGTAGCTGGGGAATATCTCCAAGAGGGCAGAGCAGAGAAGCCTGGAGCTGAGGGCTTTACTCGCCTACTGTACCTTAGCCAAACCAGCCCTAACTACAGTCGGGGGTTAGTCAGCCTGTCGCTCCGCTACTGGTTATTCGCATTTATTTAAAGGACAAGTCTCAGCTCGGGTAAAGGCTGGCCAGAGTGTACACCGCGACTGCGTGCTTGTAGCACACCCTGGCCTGGCTCACCTGTGGAAAGAGTCCTGAGGCGGGTGTGGGAACCCAGGACAATGTTAGTAATACTAGACTGCGCCGCAGAATGCGGGAGACGTGTGTGTGATGTCGTCTTGTTCAATTAATCATTCATCTTCCCATGGAAATGTCCCTCTGTCTACGTAATCCTGCCATGACAGTTGGATACACTGTGTCTTCGTCTTTAACTGTTGCCCCGCCTTCACATTTCCAGGTCCAGCCCCTACAGACAGACCAGCCCTATACCCTGTCTCAAGTTGCTAGGACACGTAAACAAAGCCAAGCAGAACGCTGTGACGACCAACTGAACGCTGTATCCGTGGCAACCAGAGCAGTGTTTACTCTGGGCCTGAGAGCACGTGTGAGCCTGAGAACAGTGAAATGAACTCCATAACAATATCAACACAACCTAGTAAAGAACGCACAGTAGTCTTTAACAGTCATTACACAAAGTAATAACATGAAACTGTATCCAGTGAACAAAGCCACAGGCCCAGTACTATTCCTCTACTACTGTAGCACAATATGTGGCCATATTTGCGTAAAGGTGAAAAAACAGTTTTAGGTTCTTGCAGAAAAGCCCTGTTTGGAAATGAAGGGCCTCAAGAAAGAGCAGGCAAGCAGGATTTACACATACAATAAAGATAAAATAAAACCGACACCATTTGGATACCCGATCTGTCTAAAACTGAACCTTATAAATTCTCCCACGAAATAACTAATATATAATAATTGCAGTCAAACAAATACAGAAACATGGTTATATGACCACAGGTGTGAAAATTATTAGTCACCAATATTATTTACTTCTGTCAAAAAACAAAATATGATGGAAAAAAATCTATCTATAGATATATATACAGGAGCCTGCTTTATCCCTTTATTGAATGACACACTATGTATATGTTAATGAAGACAGCAGCGCTGTGACCTTGTGACTTTTCCTTCTTGATATATGTTTTATTTTTAAGTATGTTTAATAGATTTTTAATTTGATTTGCTTGATCTTTTTGGTTTATACCATTGGCAACATTGTCCTGTGACTTTTCTGATGCTGAATGTGCTGGAATGCTTGCTATATGGTACATTCTGGCAAATTCAATGTGTAAATTTGAAGCAGCATAGCCTTACCCAGATGATTGCCATTCAAGGTTGGGCAGCCAGAAAAAGTGCTGTGTTTTTACAAGCAATACAAGCAGGCCTTCACAATTGTTAGTGTGGCCCTGGTTTAAAGCTCCATAGAAAACCAAGTGTCTAACAGCATAGAAATGACTGCAACTAGCAACAAACATGCAGCAATACAATCCAAAAATGTGTTTTAAAAGAGAAAATTTTAACAAGTGCTATGTAGGAATATCTTTCATATCAGTTCAAATGGGCTTACTACATTTTCTGATAATATTTATAATTTTAAATAATTTACAAAAACTGCAAAAATAAAAAATGAAGACTACATGCTTACTGTCTTAGACTGATAGAAGCAAGGTTCCTCTAGACTTCATCAGTACAGTCACAGTATCACATTAAAGTTAATCTGCAGGGTCTTTTTCAATGGATGAACTTTGGAGTGATACTGCGGCTGCAATAATGCAAATAAGGTGTCTCAATGATTAGCTTGTCCCTTCATAACTTGTACATTGTTGAGGAATTCCCCTCTCGCAGTTTTATGACAGCAGGTGTTTTTCTGCCACCTAAGAAAACCACCTACAGAATCCCCTGCCTTGTGCCATTAGCCTTAGAATACCATTATATACAACAAAATGAGGGAAAAAAATAGTTCCAAGGTTAGTTTCCCCTTTAACTATGAGCTTCTGTTTTTTTTTATCTTCTCCCATCTCCCAATCTCGGGGTCTAAAATGAAAATTTAACAATGTATTAAAAATAGCCTGCTATTATAATTTATAGTGTTTATATATAACATTTATTATAATTTGTTGCAAATTCTGTGATATGAGAGAAGGATTCTCTAGAGGACATTATAATATGGAAATGAATGAGAGAAATAAAATAATATATTATTTAAAAGTAATATATTATATTCAAGGAGTGTTCAGCAAACTTGCATAATGATATAGTCAGAAAGGGGGAGGAGAGAAGAAATAGCTTGGCAATAAGGAAAGGGGGAAAGAAGGTAATTAAACAAAGAAATGGAGCAAAGGTAAGACAGAATAAAATATGATGGGGCAGATATTGTGGAAGAAGAAAACTGAGCTCATACTGTGGGAAAAAGAAAATGGAGATGGGTAGAAGCACAACAACAACAAAAGCAAATAAGTGAAGTCATCAGTTTTAGAAAAGAAAATTCAAGATGTGGAAGAAGGAGCAAAGGATGGCAGGTAAGATGACAGGGACACTTCACAAGCAATGGGATGAAAAATTGTGAGTGCTTTTGTATGCTAATTTGTTAATGCTAATACTTTGTCATTGATATAAATATTTACTGTTCTAGTGATAAACACATTTAGAGTGGTTAAGCTGTAATTATTCATTAAATGGACTTTAAATATCCCCCTAAAAATGATTCATAGCCAGGATAGATGGCAATATCATTATTATTCCTTGATAAACTACCAGCAGTTCCCACAGCACTACAACAGAGTAAGACATACAAAAAAAAGTTATACCATGCTACAAAACCTTTTGACAATAACAAGGCCTAAAGAAAAATAATAATGAGAACCATGGCTAAAAGATCTTTCTGTATAATAATATAACTCCAGTTCTCTTGTTGGTTATTTCTATGATCGCTGGTTAAAAATTCTGTCATCATGACAAGTGTTTGATACTTGTGAACAAGTATGACTGGAGAAGGAAAAGATAAACAATAGGACCAGGCATTCTTACTTAACAGTAGAGAGATGGACAGGAATACAATTTTTTCTTCCTCACTCTCCATTAGGAACAATAAGGTCAACAGGATGTGATTTAAGGATGGTGGATACAGATGAGCAGATGTAAAAAGAGTTATTAGTGATTATAAGATGCCTACGGGAATGTAGTGATCGTAGCTAAGAGGCTCCAAAGAAGGATCAGAAATTAATTACAATCTACTATGTACAATTTGCTTAGTCTTCAGGCTGTCAGCAGTGGCAGTGGGTTCAAACTGGGTTAGGCAGATGAGAGCAGGTGTGGCTTTATACATATGTGAGTGTATGTGTGGCTGCAGAGTTATAGAATGGCTGGGCATGCCAATAAGTGTATGCATGTTTTTGCTTAACAGACAGCTTAGGGTTTTGTAAATAATAAAATAACATTAACAAGTTTTTTCTGTATACATCTTTCATTGTATTTACTGATTTACTGCTTTGAAGAATGTTCCCTAAGGAAGAGACCAGTTTGGTGTTATATCCTTTATATTACTTCCTACAGGCAATACCTTCATGTTTCCAGTAAACTTAATTGCACTTCTGGGATAAATGTATTTTACCTTTATACCATACCTTACATTGTTTTCAATTCTGTAGTCAAATGGCCCTTGGTCTGTGGTTTGTGGCCAAGAGGGCTATTACAGGGTGAACAGGAAAAGTCCACACCAAGAAAGTACACCTAGGTCCAGCAGCAAGAGCCATATGGTCTACACTGTGTTTTGCATTTTTAAAAACTTTGGACACACTGTTTCAGTTTGCACAATCTTGGTCTGTGTTCCTGTTGATTGTTATAAACTGTCTTTTAAATCTTTGTCTTTTTAGAGATGTGGGATATACTAAGGAAGTTCATCAAAAACAATATTATTTTGTTTATTGATGTGATCTTTAAAACAGCACAGATGTCTATTATTAACCTAAAGCCATTGAAGATATGTGTATTGCATACACTATATACTAATTTTAAGAGTGTTCCTGAATCTTTTAACTAACATATAAAAAAATATTTTGACAGCTGAGCAAATCTATTTCAGTACCTGTACACTAATTTTTATAAAATTGTTAATTACATTAGTTAATACATAGGTATCTCTAAATACAGACATAGCCTTAATATATGTGTGTAGCTATATATATATATATATATATATATATATATAACCTCAATTGAGTTTCAGTTCATGCATGCAAGCTTTTTCAAGAGCATAGTAAAAGCTTGCTATTAATACTTCCCTGTGTCTAACCGGCTACAAGCTGAGAACAGGGATTCCCTCTTACGTCACTGCTAGGTAACCAGATAAACATAGCAAAGACAACACCTTATATGGCTATCTACGTCACAGGAACTCCGGGTAGGCGGAGCAGGTCTGCCTAGTATTTTCGTTACATCTGCTTCTCCTTTGGACTTTAGATTCGGATTTTATCAGGTATTATAGCTCCGGTGATCGGCTCTACCTACAGTAATTTTGGGGTTGCTGCATTACTCCTAATGCGATGTACCGAGAGAATTTGTATGGTGACGTCAGTAGGGGGTGGGCACCTCTGGTATAAATAGGCTGTGTGATGTGTGTTTCATTCATAAATCTGAGAGCTGGGGTTGATAGAACACCTAACGAAGCGAATGGGATTTAAATAGGATTTGGATTCTTTCTACGCTGTTTATTTTATCTACTGGAATTCTTTATTTTCTGGAGGAAAGACCTACCTGCAAAGCAACTTGATTTACCTCTAACTGACATTTTTTCATAGAAGACGTGACTTTCGTGGGAATCCTGTGAATTCCGAATGAATGAGAATCTCTTAAAGAGGTCAGCTACAGGACAAAAGGAAAGCAGAAGATACTGACGATTCAACACTGTACCAGCCTTTAAAAGCACTCAGTTATTTTTGGGCCTGTCTCCATAAACCTGTCCCAGGAATTTTAAAGGATTTAGAGGACAATACAGTGAGTTGCTGGCATCTGGAACAGAAATATTCCTGGAATTTGGCACCGATTTAAGTGTGAAAGATCTGAGGTTCCGATCTGACAACAAGGGAGGTATCCCATTCTGAAATTCATTTTAGGGTGTTAGTGCATTGCCGTAAAGTTATTGCCTGGATCGAATGAAATCAAACTGAGTATTTGGAGAAATTCCTGCAATATTTGTGTGTACATCCAGAGATTCCCTGCACAAACTACACAGCGTTGATCAACATCAAGAGCAACCCAGATCATACTTAAGCTTGCTAGGGAACTTTATTATGTAGAGTTATCTCGCTTATTAAGAACCACAATAATAATAATTTAAAAAAACCTTGGACTTACTACTGTGTGCATGTCTAAAGCATTAATACCCTGAGTAATCGCTACCCTTCACGTTTATGTGATCGTCATCATAAAGTATCCTTTCTACTATATTCTGTGGATTCATTTGGATTGTGCATATCTCAGAAGCATATTTTTTTAATCTATTTAGGGCAATACATGGTTATTACTTTGTGATTGTAGTATTTTATTTTGGGGTTTTGAACACAAAACCCTAGGAATTTCTCCAGGCATTATAAGGTCATGTACCAGGGATACGATTCCTCCAGCTCTTCCCCTTCTGCTGAGTCTCAGTATCTGTCATCAGTGGATTCGTTTGGGAGCCCCTCCACAGCTGGTGCTCAACAGGTAAGTGTGGATGATGGTAACTTGTTACTGTGAATTTAGGTCTTATATAGCTAAAACCCATATGCTGTTTATTTAATATTACTACAGCTATAAGTGTATGTGGGTGCTGTGTACAGTCATTGGGCAACTTTCAGCTAACCACATTTGATTTTAAAGGGGGTTATTCACTAAAGTATGAATTATTGCGTATAGGTGCGAATTCGCCAGGCAAAGACAGTGGCAATAAGCTGCTACTGTCACAGTAGCGTCTTTATAATGAAGATATTGTCGCAGTTGCAACTTTATTATGGGAAAATTGTCACAATCTTAACATTATAAGATTGTCGCGACATTACAATGGGGAAATTGTCGCGGATTTGCTATGGGAATCCACTGTTTGCAAATTCGACTGTCAAATTCGCACCTTGGTGAATAACCCCCTAAATGTGTTTAACTATATTTAAAGGACTAGTAACTCCAGACAAATCTAAAGGCCCATTTAGACTGACATGAGTTGTGTGTTTTGTTTTTTTTTAATGAATTTGATTGTTTTCTTACTGTTTTTTCTGTCTTATTGATAGAAGCCATGATGTATGTGTTGGTTAAACAACCTCACTTCATCCCATTGTTTTATATAATTAATACATTTTCAAAAAGTGCAGCAGAAAACACAATCTTAAATTTAACGTTTATAACGAAATGTAAAACTAGGTGATGCAGTGGCCATGACTAAGACAGTGCCCAAGACCCCAGAAGACCTGGTCACTCTGCCTAGATTGCTGCCACCAGTAGCAGAATGTGTAGATTCTTTGTAAGCAAAGACTGAATAAGTAGTAAAATATTAAAGGCATTAGGGGACATTTTCCAATTTTGGTGTTATTCTTCTTTAATTTAGGTTCATTGCCAAGTTAAATATACCATATTAGTAAAATGCTCTTCTAACATGAAAAATATATTTGATATATGGGCAATGCTTAACTGAACAGAAAACAATTGCACTATTTAAATGCCAATTTGTCTTTGTGTCCCAAAAGGCTACACCTACCATCTAACCAGACTCCACTTGTGTTATGCTGTCAGCTATAACATAAATAAAATATAAAATGATGTAACTGATAGTCCACTGACAAACTGTAATGGTCACTCATTACCTATAAGTAGTAGTTACAAATGCAAATATAGTTTTATGCTGATTCACAGCACTTATGAGTTATATAGCTATATAAAAACACAAGGAATCCTTCTTGGCATGGAGACGCATACATTGCTATGACATATATTGTCTGGGTACCCATTATATATGTCAGTCTATTCACAAATAACACAAATCAAATTTCTCTTGCTAATACAGTATTATCTTACAGACTAATATGCACAGCATAGTGACAGCAGACATACTGACTGTACTCTACTTTTACATGTGTGTTTCCTGATGTGCAGTAGCTCCACCATGTAAAGCTGCATTCTAATTTGAAACACCTCATTAGCAGAAAGGGATATAATTGTCAGAGATTGGGCGTAGCTAGAATAAATTGCTCCAGTCATGCTCATTTGGAAGATATGGCTTTTTTTTTTTTTTTTAACTAGAAATAGTCTTAATGCAAATTAATGGTATTGGTGAAATGGGTAACTGTGAGGTTTTAGGTGTCAATAGGCATCTGAGGACAGGCAGAAGTACACATCAGGTCAACTGACTGCACCTGGTTTTACAGTAGATCCTAATTTATTAACTATTGGTATGTACTAAAGATTTTCAACCAGAGCTTGGGCTTTCTGAGTTTGTTGCTGGATTCTCAAGCTGGCAGCCCAGAGCCATATTCCTTGTGTTCCCACTAGTTCCAGCTCTTAGGGCATTGTTGTTCGCTCTGTCCAGTAGGAGCACTCATGTTGTTCTCCACAAATTCAATTTGGTATGTTTTTTCTGTGCTGATGCACATAATTAATGAACAGCAAGTGCAAATAATGGTGTAGTATCACATAAAACAAATGTCACTGTGTTGTTAAACTTGTGTTTTCTGCATGTTAGAGTCAATTCAGTTAAAATGTTCTTGATTTGGCCACTTATGAAAATATAACACAGAGGAATCTATAAGTCCAGTTCAGTTATGTAAATCATTTCATGTCATTAATATAGTGATTATACATAATCCATTGTTTTAGGGTCTTCATTTCAAAAGTTAGTTAGTCATAAAAATCGGAAGGAAAATGGCTGAGATACCATGCAGTGAGGCCAGTTTAGCCCTTACAAGACTTTTTTCACTTTCAAATGTTTTTTTTTTTTTGATATGCGCCAACTGATATCCTGCCAGTCCGGTAGCTTGTAGCACCGAGATCTTCATTTCTTCTGTCAGCCATGATCCTGTCTTCATTGTACCACCATTGTCTGTCTTCCTGTTGGTGTAGTCAAGGAGAAGGGGCAGTGGCAGTACACTGAAGAAGGGATTGTAGTATGAGAAGAACAGAAGATCTTTGCTCTATAAGCACCAATATCACCGGGAAACCTAATTGTAACTATCAGAAAGCATTTTAACGTTAAATCATAATTGCAAAGGGCTATGTTTTATTTCCCTTTAAATATTGACTGAATACCTACATATATCACATAAATATAATAAAATATGATGAATTGTTCTCCACTGTGAAACTTAGAACACTTTCTAATGAAAAATATATATGTACACATGTTTTTGCCTATTCCAGGTTCTTAGGCAAAGATCACACTGGCTGTTTTATAGCTGAGCTGTACTTAATTAGACTCCTTATTGTCTATGGGCCAAAACAAAAAAATAGCTTGTGTGGATTATCCCATAGGAAACAATGGATATTATTTTTCCAGTCCAGCTTCAAAATTGCCAGGGTGACACTGTCACAACTATTTTATTTCTCAAGAGGAGATGAATATTCCCTTCCTTTTTTCAAAGCTCTTCTTCACAGTATCATGAAATATGAATAGATTTCCTCACTTCCTAATAAACCATGCCAATGAAGAGCAGAGATGCTTTGCCAGTTTCTGTTTCCTCTGTGTTTTTACCCATGAATTATACAGGTATTATACAACTCAGCTAGTTCAACTTCTATTTAAATTAAGTGGCATGACAAGGCATTCACCCAAAAGGAAACATAGGGGGGAATTCGGCATTCAGCGAAGTGAGCTCCGAAGCCTTTGGCTCACTTCACAAATGGTATTATGCGCATGCTGATGTCCTGCACACGGACATCAGCATGCGCATTAAAGGGATTCCCATCTCGGCGAGACCAAAAGAGTAGCCTTGCCGAGACGGGAATTCCTTTAATGCGCATGCTGATGTCCGCGCGCAGGACATCAGCATGCGCATAATACCATTTGCGAAGTGAGCTGAAGGCTTCGGAGCTCACTTCGCTGAATGCTGAATTACCCCCATAGTCTTATTTACTCTTTTAAACTCTTCCCTAGGTCATCCAGTTTTTCCAATGTGCCACATACTTTGTATTAATTTAATCCTACATACTTAGATTTGTGTTTTTTTTCTGCACACTACTATTACCAATAACCCCAAAGCAAATGTTACAGAAGATTTGCACTGACATATTACTCCCAGTTTCTGTAGAAGTGAACTCTAATTTATTACCCAAATGCTAACTGAATTTTTGTTATTACTTTGAACCTACCATTAAATCAACACTATTGCCTTGCATGTCTGTATGGATATTTTTTATTTATAAAGCACCAGCACGGTATTTAGCACCAAACAATTTACCAATAAAATTATCATACAGACATGGGAGAAGTGATCAATATAAGTAACTTACAAATGTAGGATCATAAAGATGCACAACTCTTAAGTACCAAGCATTGATCTAAATTAAGATAACGGTCCTGTAGAGCTTACAATCTAAATTAGTTATCTCTTCCTCAGTCCGGATATTCTTTTGTCAAGAAAGGAACAATTTCTCATAGAAGACTTTCCATCAAAATATATGACCCTTTGTTTTTAATGCTGTTTCTTTGTTGGGGAACCTTCTTCCATCCAAAGGTTACATAGGGAAAACACCCTACCACCATTCCCATGACAATCCTCTATATCTTATTAACTAGACATTTTAATAAGAAATCGCACAGTGAATATAGTGTAGCCCATTGTGCTCAATAAGCCAATGTTTGAAACAAAAGATAAAAAAGTCTTTGATTTTCTCCTTGTTGATTGCCAACATCTTTTATTTACTGTATAAACAAATGACTACACCAGTCAGTCTTCTTTCACAACATAGGTCATAAATTCCTTCCAAATGAAAGTGCAAATATCATAAAGTACTATTCTCACTAGCATAATAATTTTGGATAAAGGTTACATTATAGTATATACCTGTACATGTTTACCTTTTTTTGTGCTACTGTTCCTTTGACTTGTTTCTCTCAGAATTTGCTTTCCTAATTAGTAACTTTTTACTTTACAATACTTTTACTTTTTACAATATTTTTCTTTTTCTTATTTACAGGAGTGTACAGCACTATGTGATGTCTCCTCCTCTTTTGTCCCCACTGTTACGGCCATCACCAGCAGCCAGGACCTCCAGTGGCTGGTCACACCAGCTCTTATCTCCTCTATGGCTCAGTCACAGCCTACTCCAGGCCCCTCTCTTGACCCGTATGATCTTCCAGGACCCAGCTATGCATCACCCACTGGGGCAACATATGGACACACCTTGCCTGAACCTACACCAGAGCAAGAGAGCTCACAGCCAACTCGAGCCCGGGGAAAGAGACCAAGGGAAGAGGACGTGAGTGAACTTTAAAGTGAAAAATAACATTGTCACTAAGGATATAAAACATCAAAGTGTGATAAACCTTTCAACAACCACCATGTATATTTTATTTGATCATAGATTGAAAAGCAGCTAATGTTATTAAAACATGTGTTAAAGATGACTATCTATTCTTGTCTCTTCTCCTCTAGCTAACTCCAGAGGAAGAAGAGAAAAGGCGGGTTAGGAGAGAGAGAAATAAACTGGCAGCTGCGAAATGTAGGAACAGAAGAAGAGAACTGACTGATAGACTGCAGAGTGTAAGTGTTTTTTCTCTTTTTTTTGGTTGTGCATCTTAACAGCATGAGTATAATGAGTTCTCTGGACTGAAAAAGTAGGAAAAAGGTGCATAATGGGTAATCCTGCAGATAAGATGGACACTTTAGATGGAACCAAGTTTAGTAAGACAGAAACATAAAGGGAATCTTTCATGAAAAGTACAACTAGGGATTATGGATATGTATAATTGTATATATATATTTTTACAAAATGTGGTGCACTCCTTGGAGTTTTTAAAAATAAAAAAATGATAAGAAGAATATAAAAAAAAACCTCTTTATTTATTCATTGTTTTTAATGGACAAATAAAAGTTTTTCTTATTTTTTTATACTTTTTGTTTTTTTAGTCACAGAAATGCACCACATCTTATTACTTATTGTGTGTATGATGCAGTAATTAAGGTTGCATGTTGAAGTGTTGTTTTAAAGCTCTTGTATCTTATCTTAAAGTGCACCTGTCACCTCAAAACTAATACTAATTTAGGCTGTACTAATGAAATAAATGTTTTGTAAATATATATGTATTTAAAATATAAAAGTACCTTTAAACAGCATTTCTCCTTGTCATCTTCCCTGTCGGCCTGCGTTTTCTTTCCTAGGTCAGGTAATGATGATTGACATTGAAGGGGCTAAAATCAGATCCCTGCTAGATGGTGATTTAAGGGATCTCATTGGAGGAGCTACAATGTCAATCATTATTTAGCCCTGCCCACCCGACACTTGGCAAACAAAAGGCAGACTGACAGAGAGAAATACTGTTTAAAGGTACATTTTTTAAAATGCATATACAATTACAAAAATGTTTATTTCATTAATACAACCTAAATTATTATTAGTTTTGAATTGACAGGTGCACTTTAAGATCACTGAGGAGTCATACGGAACTACAAGGCAACTTTTAATAACCTTATAAATTTTAAAAAGTGATAAATTATGCTTGATAATACACAAATAGTATAGAATCTATACACAGCAAAAATAGCCCTGAACTCCACCTGTTTAGATATCTTGCCTGGATACCATCAAATAAACAGGATCAAATTATCATATTCAGAAATGCGATGCACTCAAAGGGACTTTAATGCACCCCACCCAAGGTAAGATAAAAGCTTCAATTATTGCATATTAAAACACATAGAAGAATGGATCCTACATTGTTTCAAATCACTCCCTAGGATTTTTATCAGGTATGCTAGCCTTCTTGATAAAGAGCCTTGGGCAGCGGTGGCAAACCTATTGTACACAGAGCCCTCTCTATGTGCACATGTGCCATCGCCACCACTGCTGTCCTCCAATGCCTGCCGTGGACCCGACCTGACAGTTTTCAGGTTGGTTCCGAGGCCTACACTGAAGGAGCACTTGCTAGCCGGTAGAGTTCTTCCCCGACGCAGGCACAATGATGACACTTGTCAGCGCCTGCACTTCAGGGGAAGGTGCTGGGGATTGACATCACTTTTCAGCACTCAGTGTCAAAAAGGTTCGCCCTCATTGGCCTAGGGAGTGGGGCAAAATGTTGTAGCCTATATTTGTTCTATGTTTTTTTTTTAATCTTAGGACAGAATCTGTAATTATTTTTGCAAAAAAAGCATAGAGAGGTCTGAAGTTCTCACTGTAAAGTTCTTGTTTAAAGTGTGTACAAAATGTTACAGAGAATTTTACAATATCAGAGTAAGTCACAGATAAGTTTTCTATTTGGGTAACATCTGTGATTATTTATTGTTTGGTTCTTTTAGACATCAAGTTTGAATATATTTTTAGGAATTATATAAATTGCATATCTGCTCTTACCTAAAAAAAATTGTTACCCCTTTCTGCCATCAGGAGACAGACCTTCTGGAGGAGGAGAAGTCTAATCTTGAGGCAGAGATTGATGAGCTCCGTAGACAGAAAGAACAGCTGGAGTTTGCTCTTCTCTCTCACCGGCCAGGATGTAAACTGCCCTATGAGGACATCAGTCTGTCACCTTCAGATCCAAGCACCTCTTATTCACACGGAGCTGCACAGCCACCCTATCCCCCACAATTGGAGGTATCCTTCCCTATTTGTTTGCCCCCACTGACAGACTCAGACTGTGCCACCAGTGCGGGATCTTACACCTCTTCATTTGTGTTCACCTCCCCAGAGGGAGGAGCCTGCGGAGCCCGGTACCAGCGAAGCAGTGGGAGTGAGCGCTCATCCTCAGACTCGCTCAGTTCCCCCTCACTCCTGGCCCTCTGAGACATGACCGTCTGCCCTCTCGGCGCATCCTCTGAATTGGACTCTCCTTCTCTCATCCAACTCTGATCTACTTATTCAAGGGGTGCACAATTCCGGTCCTCAACGGAGATTTAACAGGTTATGATTGAATGATATACTTGTTGAAGCACAGGTGAGTTAATCATTAGCACAGTCTTCTGACTGACACATCTTTGCTGTAGTACGGATAGAAATATTCTTAAAATCTGACCAATGAATAGTTCTTGAGGACTGGAGTTGTGCACGCCTGACTTAACTTTAAATTGCTTAGTTTCTCCATCTTTATACCTTTGAGGAACTGCTTTATCTTTCCCCTTCACCCCTTGCCACCCTCATGCTCCCTTTTTTTGTGTCAGACCTCCATCTTTTCTCATTGCCTTGATCCAGTCTCTCATTTGTTTATTCTGCAAATTAGTCAGGCAAGTTTCACTGCATTACTCTGTTCAGACTGTAATGCTCTAATTTTCGCATTATATGCCAAATCACCTACAGAACTGAAATTCTTCAATTTTATTTTTAAGCTTTTTTAAACAAAATACTCATGTAATTCATCTAATCATTTCTTCATCTTCTTAGACAAACTTGTTCTCTTTATTCACTTTTCCCTTACATCCCAATAATATATATTTTTACGTTTCTAAATCTTGCAAGCAATGAACCAGATTCCTTTTCCACTCATTTTCTTACTTATTACTTTCTCTAAATATGATATAACCCGTTCTCCTTATTTACCTCTCTCACCTCTTTATCAACTTCACCTGTGAACATTTCCCTAAATCCCACTCCTTTTTTTGTGGAGCATTGGAGATAAGACGACATATTGCCAAGAGGGTTTCACCTTGCAACATTCCACTTCACAGACCAGGATACATGATCTTCTATTACTAAGAGGGACCAGAATCCTTTACTGTACAATTGTGAAAGAAAGGTCAAAGAAAACAGAGTACATCTTCAACTGCGTTAAGTAATGGGAGATGGTGGTGTTTGGAGAAAGTAGAGAACTGCATAGAAATCAAGACTTCTTTACCACTGCCAAAAAAAAGAGATCTACAGGTCAGTTTAGTCCTCCTTTGCCAAACAGGCCCTTGAATCACATTACTGCCAATTCCTGCCAGATAATGAGCAAATCACTTGCCAATCTCCCATACCAAAAAAGGAATATAAAGAAGGTCTCACCAATATTCTTGAGCCAGGAAGAAAAATCTTACTGTTATACTTGTATCCTTCTGGATTGGGGACCCTTCCAGAAAACTAGGAACCAGAGTATATAGCAAAGTGCTCTGTTTAAGGAGCTGTCTATATACACGATGCATCTTTCTTAAATTGATTTTTAAGTATAACCCCAAAAAA
>WMED01005513.1:2889-19425 GCA_019650415.1 Pipa parva
AATAAAAGGTATCACCTATACTCTACTTGTCTCCGGTCAGTAGCAGGACGGAATACATACATACACATAACAATATTTCCTTTAGATCTTGGTGTTGTGGTGCTGGTTTGCAAAATGTTCACAATTAGCCTATTTGGGCTTATAATCTAATTGTTCAGAAAGTGAGGTGCCATAGAAAAATATGTTTTAAAGCAATGTGCTCTCTGTAGTATTCCATGCCCCTAGCAATTAGGCCAACACAAATACATATAGCTGTGCTATCACAGGAAGTTTAATTTTACTTTTGGATGACATAAATTTGACTGGATCTCATACTAAACAATGAGACATTTAACTGGCACTGCACAACAATCCTTATTAGTCACTCACCCACTGAACCTCTTCTCTACAGCAGACTCCGTTGTAATCGCAGAGAGCAGCGTATGTTTCTGAGAAACCACCTAGAAAGTGAAGAGAGTAGTCTGTCGACATAGACATGGATAAAGCCTTTATAGTTACAGTATTTCATTCACCTCAGTAGCCCAAAATCCTTCCTTTTCCAGATTCATCTACAGAATTTCATATCTCTGCAAATACTAGATGCTCACTTCTGCATACACCTGATTAGCACAATTTTGCCCTCCTAAAAATGGTTGCCAGGGCAACTAGAACCACTATGAATCAGCCAGCAATGTGAATTCCAGAGTGCTGCTCATGCTACAGATTGCCATCATATCTGTACATCCCACAATTCTCTAGATGGCACACACCGTGGCAATCCAGCTACATTAAAACTAATGTTTCAAAGATGTCCACTTTTGTAGAAAATAAACCTGCGAAATGGAAGATATCACAATGAAACTATTTATACCTTGGTTTAAAACAACTTTTAGGTTTATGTTTATAGGCTTAAAACAACTAATACCCCCCCCCCCCCCCCCCCCCCCCCCTCAGGAACAGGGTTCTTTTACTTTGCAATGGTGGGGATCTGCTGATAGCACTGCATTGCCACCTGTAAAATGACAAGTCAAGTGATACAGTAATGTTACCCAAAGAGGATTCAAACCAGGCTGCTAACTCTGTGTGATCCAGCTGAATATAAGCGATGCCTGAAACCACTGCTGTTTTTTTTTTGTTGTCTTTCTATATATTAGTATTTTAAAGAGACATATCATTTCGACTTTTCTCTGAACTCTGTATGCATTCAAGCGTGAACTACAAATTAGCCAGACAGACATGTCTCCTTGCTTCTCTGGCATGTAGTGACAGCAATATCACATTGGAGAGGCTTAGATAATGGCTACTATTATCACTTTCTCCCTGATTTTTATTTGTGGGAATATGATTGGATAGGCCCCAGTGATTACTGTACTCTCCTGTGCCCAACTGACTCACTTTTGGGTAGGGTTAACAGGTTGTAGGGAAGAACGTGCCTTAAAGTACACCTGTCACCTCCAAACTAATACTGATTTAGGTTGTACTAATGAAATAAACATTTTTGTAAATATATATGTATTTTCAAAAATGTACCTTTAAACAGAGTTTCTCTCTGTCATCTTCCCTGTCAGCCTGACTTTTCTCTCCTGAGTGTCAGGTGGGTGGGGCTAAATAATTATGGGTATTATAGCTCCTCCAATCAGATCCCTTAAATCATGATCTAGTAGGGATCTGATTGGAGGAGTTATAATGTCATTCATAATTTAGCCCCACCCAACCCGACTCATGAAAGAAAAGTCAGGCTGACAGGGAAGATGACAGTGAGAAATGTTGTATAAAGGTACATCTTTTAAATACATATATATTTACAAAAATGTTTATTTCATTAGTACAACCTAAATTAGTATTAGAGTTTTGAGGTAACAGGTGCACTTTAAGCTTCAGCCAACAGACTCCTGTGCTCCTCCTTGCATGTGTTTTTATTTATAGTTCTATCAGATCCACTTTAATAAGAGACTACTACAGCTTACTGGCCTTCTCAAACAAAAAAAATCCACTCAATACATTAAAAGAGTCTATTTTGATATAGTTGTGGATTTAATAAGGCAAGAAATATGGGAGGCCTTTTCTAACTCTAAGGGAAGAAATTTAGTAGAATGCGAGAGTAAAGTGTAATATATTCAGCATTGGAGCAGGGGTTTTGCTAGATTTAAGCCTACTACTAAAACTATGCATTTAAAAATCAGATCCCTGTATTACCCTATGGAGGTGTATTTGATCCATTTTTAAGATGGAATAAGGAAAAAAAATATGGAATATAATACCACAGATAAAAGACAAGATTCCATAAAATACTACACAATTTGGCGACTTAGCATTATAAAACATCATGTTTACATGTGTGCTGCCAATGCAGCACATCTGAACATCACTGCACCGCTTTATGGATACTATTTGATGCAACTGGAATACCAGAAGGTCTCACATACTATTACATTTCATATACTCTCTGGAAAAAATCCATTAAATAAAACCTCAATTGTACTGGGTCATTAAATATTAACAATCTTCATATAATGAGCAGAAAGCCATGCATGACCACAGGGAATTTCTTTTTTTTTATAGTGCTATAACAAACATTAATCAAAGGAGATGTGTAATATGAGCAGTGATGGATGTAATCTGACCATGGAAATATTAGCAGGGAATGGCCGGTCAGTTTAACAGGCCCATTTCTAGGGGCAAGTGGACAGCTGAGAGGCATCAGTGAGATTTTAGCTTCAGAGACCAGATTTGTGCACCAGATGCTGGGGGTTAGGTAGGGGATGAGTGTGCCGGGGCGAGTGTTAATTCACTGGGTAACAGTTAGGCTAGCCTTGGTTTTGAATTTTTCTCTATATTTTCCTCATGTGTTTAATCTTTTCCTGTCTGTTCTGTATGACTATCCCCTAACATTTCTCTTCTCACACTCTCCAAACTCTTTTTTTTTTTGCTATTTCTCTACTTATTGTCTTGCTCTTTTTTCTCTCAACCTCTTCCTTGATTTGACAGACACCCCCTAAAACCTCTGCTTTTTCCCCATACAGTTTCCCCAGGAGCACACTACAATGTAATAAAGTCAACATTTCGAGGAGACTCGAGTGCTCTCGCCGGGAGGGGAATCCCTTTAATGCGCATGCTGATGCCCACGTGCAGCATGCGCATTTCAGTTTTTCCGAAGTGAGGCGAACACTACGCACCTCACTTCGGAGCATAGTGAATTACCCCTTAGATCAGTCCAACACAAGTAAGCAATCGTTTAACAAGTAGTAGTGTAGTTTAACAATAACTAACTAATTCAATAACGCGTGTCCTGCACAACAGCCACAGAAGAGCAGGTTTAAATTAAGATTCCATTACCTCTGAGATTTATGAAGGAAAAACATGATATTTGGTTCACCAGACTTAAGGTAAATTTAGTAGTATGTCTACTGGTGTACTATTGCTGCAAACACTGAGGTTACAGACTCAGGGAGTTATTTACTAAAGTGAGAATTCGACTGTCACATTCTCAAACAGCGGATTCCCAAAGCAAATCTGTGACAGCGACAATTTTAAAGTTGCGACCAATAATCCCATAATAAAGTCATGACTGTGACAGTAGCAGTCTATTGTGACCAACTTTAGCTGGCAAGTTCACACCTTTACGCAACAATTCGGACTTTAGCCAATAACCCCCTAAATGTAGAAGATTAGATAATAGGACACTTTAGATATATCACTATGGGTAGTATCTGTACTGACTGCAGGAGGACTGAATACACTGAGTTCCCTGGGAAGACCAGGAACAGTGTTTTGATTAACACAGAATGACTACTATGTGTGCTAAGTCTATTATATATCTACTGTAGTAATGTACTGTGATTTCTTATATAAAATCAGCCACATCTTTTATTAGAGGTTTTGGCATCCATCCTGCTATTTGTAAATGGATTACACATTGAGAAAGCTAACCTGGGTTACTGGGATGTAATGGGCAGAGTCGTATTCAATACTATTTATCCATAAACCCCCAAATTATGATAATCTCCACTATATGTTCTATACAGACACGTGACCCTAACCTCTAGAAAGAACGTCATCCTCTCTCACCACAGATCCCTGATGTTGGCAGCACCCCAGAAGTGTCCGAACTTGGGGATGAATTCCGGGAACTGTCTGTGGACTCTGGATACTGCCGCCTTACCAGACATCTAGGATACAGAGACAAAAATGTAAAAAGAGATTAATAAGAAATATATATGTCATTACAAGTGGCATACACACTCCAAACTGGAATGTAAATGTCATTGGTCTTTCCCAATTCAAAAAGAAACCAAATATATTACATTTTATCACATTATTCTAGACAATGACTCTGTATTTCCAACCAAAACGTTCACTAGCCCAGGTGCACAATCTGCAAATAAAAACCAGGCTTCCAGCAGGAGAAGGAGTTGCAATTCTGGGCTAAGGGTGTTTTCAGTGCAGCAATGCAGCAAGGTGAATAGCCCACAGCCACTGATCTTAATAGTTAACTAGCAAGACAAAGGCCAACAGAGACAACTCACACTGTGTCAGGTGTGGGGAAAATCTTGGATAGCGTGGACTGAATGTTGTTAATCAGCTGATCTGTGTTTTGTGCTGTTAGGGTCAGCTGAAAACTTCCCTTCTCTGTCTCAATAAGAATCTGAAAAAGGAGGAAAGCATCTCATGTAAAGACCATGGAAGAAAAGCATTAAACCAAATAAAACAAAATATATAAATATACACACACACCATACCTGACTGAGACTGATTGCAGTGAGGGATCTGATTTCCAACACACTGAAAGAGCTCTCAATCTGAACGATTGCATTGGAAAAAAACAAAAGTAGAGTCAATTTAATTAAGTGAAAGCCAGAGGCAATGGTCAAATATCACAGAAAAGAGGAATGCTTATGGAAAAAGAACGATATAAAACTGGAGAACAAAAGGGAAATAAACAGAGAATGCAAAAACTGTGTAACAATTGAACTTGGTGAAAGGAATAAGGAAGATGGGAAGTGTAACAGACAAAATGAAAAGGAAAGCAGTATTGGTGGAGGTGGTAATAAGGAATAATGTTATAGTAATCATCTAAAAAAATCCCAAAAGCTTGTATTTCATTAACTGGGATAGGACTGCTGTGTAAGTAAAGAACGACAAGGCCAAACATCCCCTCATGTGAGCATCAGATTTAAATATTACTTTCTCAGAAAAATATCCAGTTTTGCTGACTTTTATAACCTGTGGCATCCTCTGAATGGGCTTCTGCATTACAGACACTGAAGGGCATTTAAATAGATGGGAAGAAAAGGCAATGACTGATTGCCACAAAGAAGGAGTATATATTGGTTGTAGCTGACATGGGAAAAAATACCAAAATAAAAGGCAAACCGTGGTCTGATGATTTCAGTGGGAAACTACAACAAAATTCCCTACTTCTGGAAAAGTCACTAGACACTAGTCTTGGTTGCCCTTTGAAATCAGTGAGTTTCGGTTTGTTGGTGTTTACTTCAAGCAGAAAAACACATTGTGTGCTATTCCCTTAAAGTGGTATATTATGTAGCATTTCAAAGAATCTCATCTCAGCAGCTTCCTGCTTCAACTTCCTATTCCAATTACAACAGCACCTAAAGCAGCTGCTTCTTCCACTAGTCCCTGCAGGGAAATACAATATTTACTCTGTTAAGTCACTGGTAGTTATAAGGAGTGACACATTACAATGAACAGGGTCATAGAAAAGTGAAAAGCTGAAAATAAAAATGGTAGATGGGACTGAGAAAAATAAATAGAAATAGGACACATAAATACTGGGAGTAATTGGCACATGGTGAACTGTATTGAAGGGGTGTGTATACAGCCTGAATAGGCGAAGAGTTGATTCCAGGAGAACAGAGACATTGTTGGAGGCAAACACTAGTGGGAAAGGTAATAAGCAAAGGAAATGGGGCAGGATCGAGGAGATGTTATAAAGGGCAACTTAGTATTGGATGTAAGATGAGGGATATGGGAATGTAATAAACAAGGAGACACAGTGATAAGTACAAAAGTAACATGAGTGCATTGTGACTGAAGAAAGTAAGATAGAGAAGAGGGGAAGCTGGGGTGGAGGTGACAGGAAGAGTAGTAAGAGCATATAAATTCTTCTTACCTTGGCAGGCAATTTAATGTAGAAGATATAAAATCTCCAGCATGTTGTAACCTGCAGGAAACACACACAATGATACATGCATATCTGCAGGTGACATAGAAACTCCTTGTCACCAACATGGAGCCATGCATACCATACATAAGTGAAGGAAGCATGTTTATGTGCACTATTTGTGGTGCCATTAGTCAAAGGTTTTATGGAAAGGTTAAAGGTGGACTGGTATTGGTTAGTGACTGGCTATTTAATGCTTAATGGGATATGGCAATGCAGACTATGGTTCACCACTTCTCTTGGCAGGTTCTATTACAGAAATGTTGGATTCCCAGCCCTCCAGCAATATGTCACAGTTCACAGCAGCTACGGTCTACAAATCAGAGTTCATTGCTTGTATTAGCCAAGATGAGAAATGGCAAGCAGAAGCAGAACAGGTATAAATATATAGCTTCTCATGCCTCTAGCTTTACTGTGTATTGTTGTAATAAATGGACTGATTTGAATGGTTAAATATTCTCAGTGTTCCACTATGGAATATGTTGGTGCTATGTAAACAAAGGATCTTAATACACAAAGACAAAGTATAGGGATCTAAACCATTCACTTCTCCACAGGGTTATACTTACTCTGCTATTTATCCTCATTATAAAGATTAAGCAACAATCACACTTTCTGTCACTAGGCAAGCATAACACCCAAAGGAAAGTGTTATCAACTATCTCCCTGATTATCCAACACTTTACACAGACACAAAAATGTAATGGATTAATTACCACTTGTGCTAATTACTGGGTGTACACACATAAGTGAATGTTAAGGGAACAAATGAAAGAAACTTATTATAAAGCTGTACAGGGAAGCAGAAACCCACATATATACAGAACTAGGCAGCATGTTTAAGAATACTGAAGGGATACTGATAGGGTTAATGCTATGGCCAACAACAAAAGATACATTACCGAATACAAAAATGAAAACACACTGTTAATGTCTTTTAACTCAATAAGTACTCTCACTGTACTGTAATCTATGGTTCCAGTAAACTCCACTTCTACATGGTCACCACAGATAACAGAATAGGAGAAAAGGGAAGGAGATAGTCACCTGGCCAACCTACAGGTTAAAGGTTAACATTGGGAATCCCCAAGAAACTGAATGAGGGGTTCCAGTTGAGGACCTTATTGACTAAAGGCCAAATAGTCACATAAAGCTCTGGATTCACATCTAATAGCAACTTCCCCCTGTTCACATATTGAGAAAACTCAGCGATGTGCCAAATATGCGATCAATTCAGGCAACTGCAATAGTCACAATCTTGTGGAGTACTTTGCATCACTTTGCATTTGCCTTCACAGATACTTCTACTACTAATTATTGCAGAGTGTATCAAAGGAATGAATTCAACTGGGTGTACTGCTCTGAATTCACCCATTTGACTTTGCCACATCAGAGTGACAAATTGGGGGGCTGATGGCAGGACTCCACATTCTACTTCTATCTGACTGACTATGCCACATATCGGATCCAATAGCCATCAACAGATGAATTTACCCTTTAGTCAATCAGCTCTTGAATCTGCACAGCTGCTTCTCAATCCAGGTGAAAACCTGTCACTGATTGCACTAAGGTGCAATATGCAAAGGGGCCTAAGTAGTTTTGTAGGCATGACTACTTATAATCAGTTAAGTGATATAGTAAGAGATCTGTCATTATGCTCTATGGAAAATGGCTCACAGATCTGAAGCCTTGTATTTCCTTCATGATACAGTCTGATGTCTCTGATCCGTGATTGTAGAGGGCCATATATAACCCTTTGTCAAGCTGGTTGGGGGCTTCCAAAGTCAACTTCTGGGTAATTGCAAGGCATTAGAAAGCAGACCTGCAGTAATTGCTTCACAGTGATGAGATATCCCTTTTATGATTTTTTTTTAGAGCAAACAGTGTCATGGTATTAGCTATTCAGTGGTAGTTTGATTAAGCCAGCATTACCTTTTAAAATATTCCTTAAAAAGGGATGTAAAGAAGAAACTGTGAGAAGAAAAAACATTTTTCTATATCAAAGGATCAGTAACAGCAGAAAAAATCTATTCCCTTCAGTTAGGAATGGTAATTAATCCTACATCGTGCTTTAAAAAATCTTAGGATTTGAAATTCCTGAATTGTGTTTATTTTACATCTTCCATAATTGTGGCCAACTTTTAACTTTCATCTGTTAAGTGGAATTTTAGAAAAACAAATATTTATTAAGCGCCTCAAAAAAGCCTAATTTAAAAAAATTATAGATTGATAGTAGATCTACTACTATACAGTAAGTAATAGGACCAACGACCTTCAAACATGTGAGATATTAATAGTCTAAATTGCAATCTCTTATAAGCAAAGCCTTTGGACTCAGTTTTAGGCAAAGGTTACTTCTGGCTTTTTGTTGTGATAAAGACTCAAACCAACAAAATTTATGCCATATAGTGAAATGGTCCACCACTGGTACTTACAATGCATATTTTCACAAGAGGTAAACATAGAATGCTCATATGTGTCTTGACAAGGTTTACTTTTGCTACAATATACAAAGTAATGGAACAGTGTCAATTTTAACAATATGGTTGATGTTTTGTCGCAGTTTTACTCACATGCACAATACTGTCACAAAAAGCCAAGTGTAGCCTTAGCCTAAAACTGAACCAGTCATCTTTGCTCATAAGAAATTACAATTTAGATAATGAATGTTTCACATGCAGTAATCCAGGGGATGACAGGAGATGCTAGAAATTGAAGTTCACTATCAGGGGTACTGCAAATTGAAAATCCATAGATTATGGCCAAATATAATGTAGTGATTTGTTTTGTGATTTCTTAAAGGGAAGAATTTATCATAATAAATGGTAATAATATAATAAAATTAACATGGCCCAGAATTAATTGACAAGAAGGCCCCATTTTATCCTAATACCATCTCTAATTCTATAAACAATGTATAGCAATGCCTTCTCTGATACAGTGGCCTGTGCCATTTCTCTTTCTACCTCTCTAAAGCCTTCCCTCCCCCTGCAAGAATGAAACATGAGAAGCAATGGTGGAACTGGGCCCCGCTGGTAATATTCAGCTGGAGCCAAGCAATACCTATCTATGCCCAAGAGAAAAAAAGCTTATGGATAAATTGAAGGCCACCTTATAGCTGGACTGCTGGTAACAGTGAGGGGAGAATTACTGTAAATTTGCTACTCACCAAGATCCTTTCTTCCAGTTTCCGGGGTCTTGTCTCTAGCTGGACTCTCTGGAGACGAAACTCTCCTCCGGACCGACTTAGCAACTGCCTTATACTGTCTGAGAAACAATTGTGTACAGTCCTCTGTATATTTCACAAGGCTGAAACCTTTTCATTTTTCAGCAAATGATTACCAAGAAAATACTGTCAAATTGGCACGTAGAACCTACATGCCTGAATGCTGCTTAAAGCCCAGGCCCCACTACCTGTATGCAGTATATTCCAGCATATCATTCACATTTTATATTCTGCAATGCCCACATTTGCAAATATCAATGAGGATCATACTTTTATTGGATAATGCTAGTGATCCTTAGTCGAAAGTTACTAGAACCAATGTCAAACATATACAGTAGCATCTATTTTCCTTCATTTCTGTGAATATTCACAATCCCCAAACTAGGTCAAATTTCTCCACAAACACAAAAATATATATTTCTATGCATGTACATGTAACTATGTGCAGCCTGTGCAGAATGAAATCCCCCTGACCAAATGATATACAATGCAATGGCTACCGAGTCAGTATAGAAAGAATATGCTGGGACTGGGTTACAAGTGCACAATCCCACCCATATCTATACATTTCCAATATACAAACATAGGCAGTACACTCACCTTGCAGCGCTCTGCAGGGCTCCACACACAGCTGGTTCATGGCTGCTGCATTTCTTGCACTGTCATAACATCAGCTGCAGTTTCTGTGTGAGCAGAATATGAGTGGGATTATACATTTCACTGTATGCTGTGTACATCTGCAGAGACGTGGACATGTATCATTACAATGTGCAATGTGGATTAGTGTGTGTAGCTCTGTTTGTGTGTGTGTATGGATGCAGAGTGTGAAGAAACCTGCTAACCTTTATGCCAGTCTTAATAGCTCATTGAGGATTTGTTTGTCTCTGTATTGATGTGCCTGTCTCTTTCTCTTGTCCCCTCCCTTGATATTCCTGTTGATTGGGAGAGTACAGATATCAGCATAGAGACAGAAGGAGAGAGTGATGGTGAATGCGTCTGTGTGTGTGTGTGCCCGTGTGCGAGAGAGAGAAATGAAGAGAAAAAGTGTGTATGAGAGGAGAAACAGGGAAGCATGCGGTCTGTAGGGGTGTGTGCATGTGGAGCTGTAAGGGGTAAAAATTAACCCTTTCTTGGCCACAGTTACAGGAACAGCAGTCATCTTAGGAGGGCAAGTGCAACCTAGCAGCACAATATTTCCAAGCATGCATTGCAGAGCACATAGGAAACATAAGCAATTCATGTGCAAACAGTACATCCTATGTTCCTAGCATTATAGAACAGATAGAATTTAATACAGGAAGGTATGGAAGTAAACATTTTGTAGTATAGAGCGTTAAAATACCCAACAATACATGGGCATATGCCATATGCACACATTTACAGTAGCATTCAAAAATCCAATTAATATACATCACCAAGTTTGGCCAGCCAAGCTTCATCCTTAATAGAGGCTGCCTTTATACATATGTCTGGCAGGTAAATATTGGTTTTAGTGCTGCCCTGCAGTGTTTTCTTTCACAACTGTATGATATTAAAAGTAAGGCATGCATCCAATGCAGATTAGGAAATAGTAGCCATTTTTTATAACTACAGATAGAACCCAATGAATATTGCATTTATGCCATATACTAATATACAGTATGCAGAAAACAGCCATTTCGTGACACCATATAGTGCAGGCTAACACAACCTGATAAACATACAGCACACAGTAGACTGTCATCTGTCATGCAGCTCAGACCATTACAGTACATGGTTTTCTACTATTTACATGTATCCAGAGTCAAGTTTATCCAGAAACGTGTGAGATTTACCTAAAAGAGGTTGAATGTTCACCAGAAATTTTATGACATCTTCCTGAATTGGAAAAGGGGGTGATCAGTTATGTTTTAGCATCTAGATGTGGGACATTGAAAGGCATGCCAAAATGAAGTACCGTACATAGTGGTCCCTAGATTGCAGCTGGTTAACTGACCAATGCACAGCTATGACTGCAGTCTATTGAAAATGGGGGTACAAATTATATTTTGCATTCTTTGTTGTATTGTACCTTTATATACATATTTTTTCTTAACTCAAAAAACTGTCTTATTATTAATGTTAGTGAAAAAGTCATTTTTGGCATTTCCTTTTTTGGAATATTAATGTTAGTGAAAAAAAAAATCATTTTTCGGAGGAATTTCAACTGACATTTTCTCTGGAAATTTCTCACCTTCTTCTCTCTCATTATGCTCCCCCAGAAAATTGAAATCCTTAGGGAAACTATGGTTTTTGGCAGCTCTTGATAATTTAGCAATGTTTAATAAATCAGTGTAAATGTTTATATATCAGTCCAGGGAGATATACTGTACATTTCACCAGTAAAACTGCATAATTGCACAGAAAATCTGCTTAAGTAACAAAGTAAAATGTCAAGCAAAGCATAAAGAGAAATGCACAAGTAAAGGTCACAGTGTTATCTTAAAAGGACAGTAACACCAAAAAATGAAAATGTGCCAAATGTATTTAGTTACTCTATATTCAGGGCTCCATTGACTAAAGTCTAAATAGTTGAGTAATTTTTGTGTGCACGTGTACTTTGGCTATTGACTAAGCTGCGGAGTATGTTGAAGAAGTGAATGTGACAAGGTGAACTGCTCCGAATTCACCTGTTTGATTTTGCCACTTTAGACTGGCAATTTGGGGTTGATGACAGGGCTCCAGTGTTGTACAAGGTGACCATTCAAAAGTGATAATGGCGACTGCAACTAAATGACAACATGACCTAGGGACAAGGTGACATAGAAATAGAATATTCACAGAATGCAGTTAGTGGGTGTCACGGATCTTGGGGAACACACAAAGGGTTACCATGGGAACTGGGTCGCCAATAGAGGCGCTATAGCGAACCCAGAACCTGTTATTCCTCTGGAAGCACTATGGCATACTAAACATAAAACACATAGGGAAATTAGTGCAAGGTGGTACACCTCTACTAAGGTGTATTGTGAAAAATTTTAGGAACTCACAGAAACATAGTAGTACATCTCTGGAAGAGCCAAGGCGTACAGGAGTGCCGGATAAGGAGACTTGAAGCATGCAGTGAACATAGGGTAAAGTGTGGAACCTTTATACCACAGCGAGAGTTAACTCTGGTTAACCCTGAGGTGTGGAGTCTAAGGAAGGCCAGGTCTTCACCCTGAATCCCCGCAAGGGGGTATGGCCTTTGCGGCAGACACCTCCCAGGTCGCAGCCCTCAGGTTAACTCCCCACTGATAGCAGCTGGATAATTCACTTGGAAACACTGGTGGAAACCTGGAACAGATGAACTGCAATTAGATCATTTGGAGCAACTAGAAACATCACTCACAGCACCCCCCTAGGCACCGACAAAACTGTAACTCACAGCACCTCCTGGACACAGTGCAGAGTACAATATCCACTCCTGGGACTATAACTCCTGGCTCAGTGCTGTGTAGACACACCAGTGCTAGCTGTGAAGAGACTCACTCAGATGCTGCAGAACCTGTAAGCTGAAGACACATGGAGCTGATCCCTTTAAGGAGCTGTAGTACTTGCATCAAAAGCAGGCTGTAACAAAGGACATATAGTAGATAGACAGGCAGATCACTTGCACAAAACGCTTGGTATTCACCTATTCAGACATTGCTGACATTGATACTCAAGCGCTGTGCTAACCACAGCACTCATATTTAAATCCCACACCACTAGCGTCACGTCAGCCATCCATGATTGGTGGAGAACCCAGAAGCACTGGGCTACACACAGCCCCAGCGCTTGCCAGAAACACAAATGCCAGATATACGAGCAGCGCAGGAGCAGAGGTAAGCACTGCTTCTGACAGTAGGATATGGTGAGACTGGTGTCACTGCCCTTCACTTGTTAAATTTGCCTCACTCCACAAGACTTCTCATCCTACTTCTTTCTGACTTAATACGCCACACTACACATCTACCAGTGTGTATTTGCAGCTTAATCAATATTGAGAAGTGAATTTGTTACTATTTTGGTGAAGTGACTCAAATTATAGTGAGATGAATTTGAACTTTTGACTATAAGGCACCCAATCTGTGCTTACAAAATTTTTTCTTCTATAAAGTATGACATTTAGCAATTTTGCTCTAAAAATTTGGCTTTCTGGGGCACTTACTGAATATATATTATCTAACGAATTATAAAAAAACAATGAGAGCGGTTGAGATCTGTTTAACAAACACATACACTATGGCTTCTACTAATAAATACAAAAACAGAAAGAAAGCAATACAAATCATGAATTCAAATTCAAGATTAATAGTTTTACAAATGCTGTGTTTAAATAAATGACACCCACCTGGAGTGGCTAGCAGAAGGGGAGTTTGACAGGGTTAGGGAGCAGATCGGAGTGCTCATAGTGCTTCAGGGGGAAACAGGAAGCTGTCAGAACAGGCGCAAGTGAATGGCATTATGGGACAGGACTAAGCGCCGTTCAGTCCACAAGCAGCAACGGTCAGGGCCCACCCACCCAAAAAAAAAAAAATATAATAAAACAAGTAGAAGGGTTCAAGGTTACATGTTGATGAATCAGAAATTTTCATGTCGCAGCCAAAGAGACATAATGGCGGAGCAGGAATGCTGGCAGGTGGTGTTTATGGAGATGACAAGTTACGGACAGCCCAATGGTAGGCTAGTCCTGGGTAAAATTTGGCACGGCCCGCCTCTCTAATACGGATCACCAGAATGATGCCTTACGGCAGATGGTGAGCAAGGGAAGCTGGCCTGGGGTTTGACAAACAGTCAATTAAGAAGTGATGTTGGCCAGATGACAGCCAATTCATATTTACATATATACATCTATCCATGATTATAGTATAATTCTAGTAAAACAGCCCAAATTTACAGAATTCATCTCATAAATCACCAATGTAAATGTAATGATTAACATAATATTTGTTTATATTCTGTAATACTAAGCATTTATACAAAGTTGAACACAATGATTTAAATTTATGTATTCTTATATATGTTAACTTGTCGCAATAAAAGAAATATTTAAAAAAAAAAAAGAAGTGATGTTGGCCAAGCATTCCTGTAATGGTTATCAGTTACACAATGTTGTAAAGTTGAAAAATGGTTAATGTTAAGTTAAATAAAGTTGGTTGCGGCTTATTCATCTCCATCCTAGTATGAGTCCTGGCTTTATTTATGGGGTTTTAATCTGGGTTATCGTAGGGAATGACTCTCGCTGCACGTGTCATTACCATCCCAATCCAAATGGCTATTTTTTTCAGTTTTATTACATATGCAGTAACAGTTCTAAATAGTTTTTCAACTTTTCTGTACAAAATGTCAACATGTTTATATAGTTAGTCATGTGTGAGTTGTCACACTGTTCTTCTGATAGGGACAGTGTACCATTATCCCTTTAGACCAGTCCTGGGCACATCCAGCCCTCTAGTTAGCTCTGACTGGCCCGTGTGAGATTCCCTGATGACCAAGGAGAACAACGGCAGAGGATGCAGTGTTAGGGCCCTGATCTTTATAAGCTGGCAAGAGCAAACTGCACATAGAACAGGCCGAACACATATTTGAGTTCCCAAGTAGGATGCATGATGCTCCGGAAGTGACAGGGAGAGGGGGTTTCCTGCAAAAATGGGGATGTGTGGCCAATTGACATAGGTGCTGGGCACATGTACTCTGGCCCTCTAAAACCATTCCAATTTCTCATGTGGCCTCATTGGAAAATTAATTGCCCACCCTGCTTTAGACTTTGATCAGCCACAACAGTTCCCTCCAGTAGAGAAATCATGAAAAATGGCTACTAAAGCCAAAACTGAATTTGTTATTCATTTTTACAGTTTGTTGAGTTAATAGCTGACCAGTATAATGTCATTTTAAACCACCTTTATATCAGTATTCTATATTACTAGCACCAACTATAAAACTAAACACAGACAATTCCATTAATGTTTATAAATCTCGTAGAATCTCATAGTACAAATCAAAGATGAACAAATAAAGCAATGAGCAAAATGGTAGTTACAAAACAGCAGGAGTGTTTATCAGTGCCGGCTCTGCCATTAGGCAGAGTAGGCAAATTGTGGCTCGGGAGGTGGGGGCGGCGCGGTACGGAGGGCGCCGGGGGAAGGGGGCGCCTAGGGCGCCTATAGGGCCAGAGCCGGCTCTGGTGTTTATGTACATGAGCTCAACATTTGTACAAAAGTAAAAAACTTCTAAATGATTTCAGCATAAACAGCATTAGTTTGCAGCTTTAGCAAATCTCCATTTAAGTAGTAATGGATAAATGTTAACAAAACACTATGCTAGTTTGGTGCACTGTTGCCACGTTAATAGACCCTAGCAATTTAAATGTAAACATGGACAGAAATGTAAACAAGAACACAAAGTTCTGCTTTTTGCCTTTAGCTAGCAACAGTAATAAATGTAAAGCAAGGATGCTGCAACAAGCAGAAAGGGACACTATTAATCCTTGCTCTGTGTTGTGGTGCATATTTACATATATTTACATACGTACAGCTCAGTATTGTTCAGAAATGATCTTTTAGAGTAGATACAGAGTATATCTTTTCTTGCTTAGATTCTGCATGCGCTTGGTGTCTGCAATCAAGCTGCATCTTTGCTGACCTCATACCTTTTTGATCATTCCTTCTTTGTTTCCTGTGCTAATTTTTCTTCTTCTCCTATCCCACTTAGGGGGTAATTCATCAAGAAGCGAAGTGAGCTTCGCTAATAATAGTATGCGCATGCTGATGTCCTGTACGCGGACATCAGCATGTGCATTAAAGGGGTTCCCATCTTGGTGAGAACAAAAGAGTTGCCTCGCCGAGACGGGAATCCCTTTAATGCGCATGCTGATGTCCGCGTACAGGACATCAGCATGCGCATACTACTATTAGTGAAGTGAGCCGAACGGATCGAAGCTCACTTCGATTCTTGATGAATTACCCCCTTAGTGTGGAGGTCCCTCAAGGCTCTGTTCTTGGTTCCCTCCAGTTCTCCCTTTACACACTTTCCCTGGGTGATGTCATCAGCTTGTTTGGTCTTAAATACCACTTATATGTGGATGACACCTAAATTTACTTATCTGCCCCTACGATAACAGCTGAAGTCAATACTAAATTCTGTAATTGTCTCTTGGGCCATCCAAGAG
>WMED01005514.1:0-19424 GCA_019650415.1 Pipa parva
GTTATCGGCAATTATCGTTATCGAATAACGATTATCGTCTCGATGATTTCAAAAATCGTTCATTTATCCAATGCCGATTATTGTCATCATCGCTCATCACTAGATATAACTTTAACTGCTCATTTGCAGCAGGTGAGATTTTTTGGCAAGATGGTCAAGAAAAGTAGACATCAGTTCCAAAATAGCGATGGCACTAGACTATCTTGCGTTCTCTTCATTAGAAATCTTATTTTTTGCTAATCTTGGTTTGAGGTTAACAGTATTTCATTTTTAGGTAGTAAATCAAGTTCAGATGCTGTAAAGGACATCATCTCATTTGTAATTGGTGGAGATCCTGGACCCTCTGCTGGGATTTTGAATGTTTTTGATGGCAGTGCATATCGTTCTTGGGGAAAATCATTGAAATATTATCCAGCTGTAATTCATTCTGAGGTAACAACTTTTATGTGTTTCTGTATTTTAGCCAATTCAAGGGATTTCTTTTATTAAACTGATTTAAATGTAAAAACTGTTTCCAGTGTAATATTGTTTATCCCAAAAGAAATACTTTTCTAGATATATTGTTAGAATTTTGTTCTTTCAATTCCCCCTAGTATTTCCTATGGAAATGGGGCATTTGTTAATATTTAAACATTGTTAGATATGAGCAAATACTCAATGTGGTATAAAAAAAAAGCTTGACCAGGGTATAATACTCTGATTTAACCTTCAGATTAAAAGTGTCTTGTCTTTTTTTTATCACTATGATAAACGCGTATACAATTATAAAGCAAATGATCTCATTTATAATGCATTTTAGTTATTGCCCATACACGAAGGATTGCTGCAAACAGGTATTTCTGGAATTGAAACAAAGCGTCAGAACTTAAAAAGGGCTTATGATGAATATCAGACAGAATTTGACCCATGTCGCTGTGGTCCATGTCAGAATAATGGAATACCTATCCTGAGCAATAATAAATGCACTTGTAAGTGTACAGAGGGATATGGTGGTCCGTCATGTGAAACGACATCCCGCAAAGGTATGAATTATAACATTTAATTGTGATAATTACAATTATGTAATTGTAGTCATCCTTTCTGGAGACATGCTCCCTAGTTAGCATTTCTCCATGAACAACCATTTTAGGGTCAGTCACTTTGCCAATTAACAAGGGATGCAATAGTTTAAATTTAAAAAAAAAAAGGCTTTATTTGTAGCCAATAAAAAAATATGGGATTTATTTAAAAATATTGTCGTTTTGGCAAATTGTACAGTCATATTTTGTTCTTGTTTGGAAAACTGTCCTTGTGCTCCAGAATCTTTACTGTCTTTCCCAGCATCCTGCTTTATAACATGGCTGGGATTCTAGATAGAGGAACTGAATCCAGAAACAAGTCTTCAGTAGCCCAGTTAAAATCCAACATAATTCATCTGAATAGCTCACGTATTCCACTTCTGGCTCTGGAGAGTCAAAAGACATTTAGCAGGGTAGATAAAATGAACTAAAATAGTGCAGATAGAATACTTATGGGATACCAATCTCTATATTCCTTTTAAATGGCATCTATACAAAAATTGTTAGGGCATTAAAGACTTATGTCCCGGGGCCATCTAGGCTTCCTGAGGAGACTGCGATGTTTCACAAAAAATTACCTGGAAATATCTCTCCACTTACTGGCAACAGTCATGGCTATGGACATGTTAAAACAAACAGAGGAGTTCCAGGGGCTATTTTGGACAATACAGCTAGTTTTCCATTAACCGTATAGACAGTATAACCAATGTAACATTCATCAGTTTTAGAAAATGTGCTGGGAAGTCTGGACAAGCAAATTCCCCTTTTTCTTTCAATATTAATTGTAGTCCTCTGAGGCCAATAAGTAAAAATGTCTTCTTGTATGATGCTCATAGCTCTGTACCACCATTAAAAGTGTGTGAAAGAAACTAAAATGGATAGGCAGGAAATGACTTTAAATGGTTAGTAGGTATCATTAAACCTAATAATGAATCTTTTAATTACAGATTCCAAAGCAGATGGGAGATGGAGCTGCTGGACTTCATGGTCTTATTGTAGAAATGGAAAACGTCAGCGAACACGAGAATGCAACAACCCACCCCCCAAAAATGGTGGCGCTGAGTGTTTAGGAAAGAGAATACAAACTGAATCATGTTAATTTTTGTGAAACAAAGTAATTACAAATAAAAATTTCCCAACTGCATTATGTACACTTACTGTTATTTTCAAAAATCTGAATTATTTAAAGAAAAATGTTTCAATGTGTAGGTCTGTGTAAGACAGATCGTTAATATGTACTGTTCCTTGGAAAATATCATTCATCAATGGGGCAATCATTTACAAAGGTCTAGTAACCCATAGCAACCAATCAGGGGTTTGCGTTCATAATTCTTTTTCCCCTATACAAGTGAATGCTTGAACTTCTGATTGGTTGCTATGGGTTACTCGAACCCTGTAAACTTTGCCCCTTTAATGCCCCTCATTGTCTTTGACAATTTATGGGTGCTGGCTGGCTTATGCTACAGACCAGAGATGTCTAATATCATCAAGAGTTGCAAATACAGCATTAATGGTTTTAATACTCATACAATCTAAAAAAAAATGTAAGTGCACCTGTCACCTCAAAAGTCTGATAATAATTTAGGTTCTACTAATGAAATAAACATTTTTGCAAATATACATGTATTTAAAAAATGTTCCATTATAAAGTGTTTCTCTCTGTCATCTTCCCTGTCAGCCTGACTTTTCTTTCTGGAGTCAGGTTAGGAGGGGCTAAATGATGATTGACATTATAGCTCCTCAAATCAGATTCCTTAAATTATGATCTAGCAGAGATCTGATTGGAGGAGCCATAATGTCAAGAGGGTAGGAAGAGGTAAAGTAGGCCTTCATTCTCCTTCAGCCATCCACAGAGGATTGTATAGGTTAAGTAATTCATCAGCGAACGCTTTAAAGGGATTCCAGTCTCGCGAGGCAACTTGAGTTGAGCCTCGTAATGACTGGAATCCCTTTAAAGCGTTCGCTGATGTCCGCGTGCAGCACATCAGTGAGCGCATAACAGTCTGTTTGAGCAGAGGCGAAGGATCGGAGGGTAAGTTTGGACTATGCTGAATTACCCCCTTAACCACCAGTGATTATGTCATAGACTTTTAAGAAGTTTACTATTGAGGTTGGTGAGAATTATGAATCTTCTGCATGCATTCTATTGTATTTCAGTTTTTGATATGGAAGATTGGTATGGAATCTTAATATAATAAGAATAATAAATTGTTAAGGCTGGCGTTAAAGAAGGTAATTCTAGCAAAACACTAAAGAGACTCTACGGCTCTTCCTTGGGTGCTAGAAGCCCCTGGGAGCACTGCTATTTCACTGATTATTAACTGAAATAGTAGTCTGCCAGTTTATTAAATATCTCATAATAGAATAAGACAAGAATAAGTAGTAACAAAATAAGATAACTGAAATGCAGTTTATAACAATTTATTTGATTTACTATGTGTATACATTTGCTTTAGGACAAATGTAAATAATTGCACTAACATCCCATAATACTCAGACATATTATTTGCTTTTTTTTTTCTAATTAACAAGGTTTTGTATCAGTGTTTGCTCCTTTGCATTGATTGCCTCTGGTCTATGGCGATGGGTTGTTGCATGGTACCCAGAAAGACTAGCAGTTCGGGTCTTTCTCTGTGGCAATTGCTGAAAAGTGGAAAAAAAGCATTAATGATTGAAACATTAGCTTTAAAAATGGCATGGTCACTTATGCATATGCAGTGGTGCCTTTCACTCTGTATATCTCTTTAGATAAAGCATCGTTATTACATTAGGGCTGTGAAACTGTGCTATAAAGCAGACTTTTGCTTCTATCATGATTAACTAGGGCCCATTCAATACTTAATTTTTCTGATGCAGTAAAATAATGTATTGTTTCTAATAAATTATTAATTTTTAGCAATGTTTAGTTTCCACACAAAATAAAATAAAGCATTTTATGTAGAAGAAGAGTTATGGTAGGAGACGAGTAAATTGTAGAAATAAATTTATATTAGTATGTCATGTGCAATAAATTGCCAACCTATGAATTAATAAATCCACTGTACTAAAAGCATCTTGGGAGATTCTGGACAATCATTGAGATAAACAGTCTTAGAAGAATATTCCAGTGCAGCAGTTTTCATAATTTAACGTTCTCCTGAAAATGGGACAGAAGATATTTACAGGGATTTAAATGTACAGTAGGTTCCTAAATGATTTCATGACAACATGGCATCATTTATTTTGACTTGTGTTATCTCTTAATATTATTTTATTTGGGGCAGTTTAGAACCTTTAGAGTGGACCAGTTTGTTTTTGAACATTTTTTTTTTATAAATATTGATTTTTTTCTTATGTGACCATTCAGCAATGGCTGGTCTGTTAGAAGAAAAAAAATCGGCATATCATTACTTAAAGCACTGTGACTGGGGAAGAAAATTTATATTCAGATGCAGTATATATACACAATGCTATATTTAAATTTGAATTCATAAATGTTATCGATTTCTGTATGTTTTAACATTACTGATAGCAGTCATGCTGTTTGTGTAGATTACCCCCCCACTCATTCCTATTTTTTATATGGCACTTTAAAAATATATATATTTTATATTCTATATGTATATAAAGTGCCCTAGAAAGTCCAGATTTAAATATCATGCTTTATATATACTGTACACCATTTATCACTTTTAAGCACATATATAATAACTATTGGGGGTCCTTTGACAAGGTGTTGCAACATCAAAGTTTATTATTTGTGATGGCAAAATAAAAAAAGTGATAATTCCCATCTCAGTGGGCATGCAGTGATAATGCCCATCTCAGTGGGCATGCAGTGATAATGCCCATCTCAGTGGGCATGCAGTGATAATGCCCATCTCAGTGGGCATGCAGACAACTATGCAATTGTGGAATATGTGCAACAGACCCTGATCAAACCAGATCCCATTTAAATAAGTGGAACAATGTACTCATTTAGTTTCTGCATAAACTTTGAATGAACTATGAAGGTTTTCTCACTGCTTTATGACTTTGTTTTCTCTTGAATGAGAATATGCCAGACTCATTGTCTATAATGGACAGAGTTTACACACCCAATTGTTGAACCTAGAATAGCTTCTTTATTTGCTGGGTAGAAATGCTGATCACTACCAGCATTGTGGCACCAGCTGCATCAGACTGGGTTTCTGGACACCCACGCCAGCCACATTATGTGACGTACGATGTCATGTGACATGGCTGGCCACGGGGAGATCGCAGTGATGTCAGGCTGGCTTGCTGAGTGTTTCTGCTCATGGCCTCTGGAAATTTTTTCCAGTGTCCTGTTGGACCAGTCTGATCCGGGGCAACAGGTATCAGACTTAACGTGTCAGACAATACAAGCTGTACATATCCTCCTTTTTTTGATTTTAGTCCCTCCACCCAGGCATTACTAGCCTTCATCTTTAACACATTCATTTCCCCTGTCTTAAATATTATTTCAAAAGTTAGTTTAGTCATTAAAATGCTTATTCATATGTTAGTATTTGTAAATACATTGAGAATAACCAAATAAATAAGGGAAAATGCATTCAAGCATCATATATTTCTGTTTTATTTACCTGGTCTTTTTGTGATCTCACAAGCTTCACCTGAGTATCCTAGGGGACAGATGCACTCACAACGATTTCCTGCCAGGAAGAAGCAAAATGATATGTTTACTTGCTGCACTAAATTATTTTCAGCAGTATTCAATGAAGGGTCAATGTGATCAGTAAGGTTTCAGTATTTCCTCCACAACACTTTCATGTTTAATGGGAAATGGCCAAATGCATTTCTCCCTCTATAAGCATCAAACAGTCTTTTTATATGTACTGTATGTATGTATAGTATGTATGTACTCTTTTGTTACCAAAACATGCTTTACCTGTAAAGACTGAAATACCACTGTTTTGACAAGGAGTACAGCGGCAAGAACTAGTTTCCTTCTGGAACTCCTCAAGGGCACGCTTCATGTTTTCCTGAAGGGTGGTTGCCCCGCTGAAATCTGCCACAGTAACTAGTTCATACAAAGGGCTTGCCTACAAAGCATCACAGTTAATAGAATAAATAATACAAAAAAGCAAGATACTGACATTGAATTCTGATCTATCTTCCATATCTTTCTCATTAATATTTTATCTTGCCATATATCTAAATCACTTTTACCCTATTGCTCTACAATGAAAACAATGCATCCAAAATTGTGCTAAAATGACATGTCAGAACAAACATAATTTTGAGGACACTTGCTTCCATTTTATTTCCCCGCATTACAGAGTTTTCTCACTGATGCATTACACAATGTATCTACCAGGAGGAAAATAGGGTGGAGTGGTGACTTACAGCAATTAGAATAGGGTATAGGTAAACACATTATTTTGTATAATTTGTATAGCAGAGATTAGCAAGTCAACAATCCTTGCAATCAGAGCACGATTTACCCAAAACAAGTCTCAGTCTAATTTGATATTCAGTGGTGCATAGATGATGGAGACAAAACAGTAAATGCATCTAAAATGATTTAAATCTAAATTAATCTAGTACCAGGATGGTATACATCGCAGCTTTCTTTTGTGGTTGTGAAGGTAGATAATCTAAAGAGAGAATGATAGTATAGCTAAACATGATAGTGGGTATATTCAATTGGAGGGGTTACCTATAAAGGAGTCTCACACCTACACCAAATCACTACACAGTGACACAGGAGTGGTACCACTTCATTTCTCCACATTCCTATCCATGGGCATCCACAGAACACTTAGGATGTCACATTCATGATGTCACATTCATGTGGGCTTCAGGACCAATTAAAATCTAATGGGCTAGGGTAGGACAGAGCTGCATTGGAAGGCCAGGATGACTCCAGACTCCACTTTTGCTTGAAGCCTAGGAGTTGTGGCCTTACAGGGGCAGTAATTGCTCCCCCTTGTGGATGTCCATATTCCTATCCACATTTGATAGCCTTTGGTTCAAATCTTTGGATTAGTATTTTTCTTTATGAATCTTTCTGGGAGAGGACACCAAAACATTACAGAAACTACCTGAAGACCAAAGAAGCATGAGTAGTGCTGACGGTCATTACAGCAATAGGGGAGTATACTAGCAGATCCCAATCTACTATGTTTTTGAACAGTGAGAGGAAATTAGAGTACCCAGAGAACAGCCACAGAAGCATGGGGAGAAGATAAAAACTCAGTGCAGATGATGACCAGGGCAGATTTAAACCCAGCACTGAAAATCAATAGTGCTGACCACTGAGCAGCCATAACACCCACATTTATAGGTATAATTTTTTTAAGTAGGCATTTAATTATTATATTACAATACCTTCATTTTTATAATTGCCGGGTTATAAAGAACTGCATCACCCCACTCTTGCATAAGATCTGGTGTTGGAAGATCTTTGTAAGCAAGTGTTGCTATATGTTCACTTGCACCTCCCCTGACAAGAGCCACAAAATCTTCCACCACCTTGTCTGATGAAGTTTTATCTGAAAAAAAGATATAGCAATATAATCCACATTGAAACAACAGATGATATGAAGTTTGCTAGATTAATAAAAAGTCTTTCTGCTTACCTCCAATTTCTTTTAGTAGACCCGTGCAGACTCCTACAGACATGCCGCCACTTACATATATACCTTCAATATTGACTCCAAGCTTAATACCTGCTTGCACGCACCTCTGTACATCACTAAATGAATAATCTGTTAGAGCCATAAAACAATATACAATGTGAATTGAAAATGGTTAAAACATGGACTCTTTACCTCACAGCCGCACGGCCATAGTTAATAATTCTCATTCAGTTATTTGGGTGCAGATTTGCTCTCCCTATTTAAAATCTTCCAGCAGAATAGCAACAAATCAGAGGTAGTCTTTACCTGCTGATAGTTTCTATGGGTTACTAGACCTGAGTACATTATTACCCTGTTAATAATTCCTCACTGTGCTTTCACTGTAGCAATGGCCATGGCTCCTGCTCCTGTTTGTAATCATTAAACATTAATTTACTGTGGATTATTTGTTTTTTAGTTTAGCCTAGCTTCTTCTCTACACTGACTCTGGCTGTGGCCCAGCTTGCCATCCAAAGAATGTGTTTTTGTCTGTAAGATACGACCTCTGTCTGCTTTACACTATGGTTCTGTCCCCTCTGCTAATTTTTCATTTCCCTAGTTACCACCATATGCAGCAGAACTCACTATGTCCTTTCCCAGTACTTTCCACTGAGGTATTTTTCCAGTACTTTCCACTGAGGTATTTTTCCAGTACTTTCCTAAAGTGCTGTACTGCAATATTGCAATACTCTTTTCTGTTATAAGAGGAACAATGTGAAGTATTGGGATATTGAAAGTAAGTACTTACTATAAATGCTTTTATTTGCATTATTGTGAGACTCTCTAGTAAGTACTGCTTATTTGTTATATTACTATTTGTTCATATAGATTTTAACAAGCAATTGATCTGTCATGCATTTGCTGACAAATTATTAGTTGGAAAAAACACTTTTGGTCTTTCCAAATTTATCATGTGAGATCTCGCTTTGTTTCCAGGAGATTACCGCGCAAGTTTTTCGATCAAGCTCAGTTTTTCGATAAAAAGGTAGCCATAGTACTAGTGTAAAATATGGCTACCTTTCATTGAAAAATTCAATAGAAAAATTCGCTTGGTAATCTCACGGGAACAACGTGAGATCTCGTGCGATAAACTTGGAAAGACCAAGAGCAGTCTTTCCAAGCTTAATAAATTTTGGTCAAATTTAATCACAACAGACTAATAAGATCACATTTATTTTTTAATAGTGACAAAGAAGCACCATCTCTACCTTCAATAATATGTATAAAATACCCGTTTACAATGTAATATCCATATAGGCAACTTAATGTATAAATAAATATTGCAACAGTTTTTAAAGCATGGTTTGGTATGGCTGTGCAGACCTCCATCTGTTATGATTATGGTTAACTGTATTAGTAAAACTTTTAATACAGCAGTTAGTATACTGTAGACATGCTACAAATTGCAGTAGATTTGAGCAATCTGTCCACACAGATAAAGGTGCTCCTACAGATACCAAGGGCCAATACTTCTAGATGAATAGCATCCTCTCTAAGAGAAACGATGTTAGGAAAGTGTACATATATTAACAATAAACATAGATTTGCCTTGTATCTTTAATTGTACAGTAATGAAACTATGGATGCATTTTAAACAATTAAGATAATAAAATATGTTATAGCTCAGGGGGGACAAATGTTTAAACCATTGAGCCGCATGAATGGCCTGATGGCTTCAGAGGGCCAGGGGGGCGTGCCTAGCGTGCTGATGCCTATGGCACTAGACCATGCCCGCCCATTTTGTTATTGTCCCGCAGGCCAGTCTGAGACTTGTGGAAAATCAGGATTCGGCCAGCGGCCCATAGTTTGCCCACCCCTGTTATAGTCTGTTTAATGTTGTGCAATTTAACTCCATTTATTTAAGGAAGCATGGTGCAGTGCTGGCACTAACTCCCCTTACCCCATGTGGTGCTGCCCAAACCCTCCCTTTCCCCCATTGCCCATATTGTGCTTCCCCACTCCCCCTTTTTCTATACTGTTCTGCACTCCAAATCCCCCTTTCCCCATACTGTGTTGACATTACCTATTTGGTTAAAAGACTAAGAGTCTATACCTTTAGTTTTCAGTTTTTCGCTGTTGAAGACCAATGTGAATTCATAGGTTCCTCCTAAGATTGCTTCAGTAATAAAATGTGTTCCATAATCCCTATAGAGGTCTCTGTATTCACCATAAACATACTCCATTGGTAACTGCCGTACTCTCTGAAAAAATTCTGGATGAAGCATGAGGTTTCTTGATTTTAACTTGTATCGCGCAACTTGTAGATTGGATTTTGCAGTAAGGAATTTACTATTCTAGAAAAAGAAAAAAAAAACATTTGCATTTCAGTAAAATCCTTCCCTTTCTTTACTTTGTAAACTTAACAACTAAATTCAAGATTTATCAAATGAGGGGGTTCGTTATTATAAACAATAATAATGTCTATTGTATGGGATATTTATTAGCAAGACTTGTAAGGGACATTCAAATTGTGAATCATATTTAGTATATCATAGACAATGGCATTTTTAGGACCATTTACAGTTGGTTTTCATTTTTACAACTTTTTAATTATTGAACTTTTTTCAGAAAGAACTTTTTGTACTTGTTTACACTTAAATGTATTATGATTGCCAGGACCTATGAATTTATAATCCATTAATGATAAAATTCTGCATCAGATTAATCAATTTCATTGTTGTGTGTGGATCAGTGATTCCTGGAAACCAAAATAAATTTAAAAAAAACTAAAGCAAAACAAAGTCAAATAATTTAAAAAACCCACAAAAATAGAAAAAAAAGATCAATTTCAAATTGTCTTAGTAATCCGCTAGGTAAAAAACATTACAAATTAATCATAAGGTGAATAAAGCCTGTTTCAGTCACGATATATATGGGGATATATATAAGTCGAATTCACAAGCAGCGGATTCCAATAGCAAATCCACTACAATTTCCCCATTGTAGAGTTGCAACAATTTTTTAATGTTAAGATTGCGACAATTTTCCTATCATAAAGTCTCAACTGCGACAATATTCTCATTATAAAGACGCAATTGCAACAGTAGCAGTCAATTGCGACTGTCTTTATCTGGCTAATTCGCACCTATATGCAGCAATTCGGACTTTAGTGAATAACCCCCCAAAGTTGAAAGTAGTGTCCCATTGTTAAAATATTCCTGGAATCTATCATTTACACTCAAGGTTAACATATATTTCTTCCTTTTGTAATAAGAATACCCATAATGATTTGAGTTTGTTCTGAAGCTTGCTCAGTAAATGAATCCTGAAACTGGACTGCACCTCTTAGGGCATCATAGGAGTTATGGATTAATAGTTAATATGATGTAATACACAGTGGGCATTTAACAATATTTTAAATTTACATTTTTGCAACAGTACATTACTGTTTTAAAGGAGAATAAAAGGCTCATTTGTCACACACGCACTCCACAGCTTAGTCAGTAGTAGAAGTGCCTATGCACGCGCATGACAATTGATGTGAAGAGCTCCATAAATTTGTGACTATTGTAGATGCCTGAATTGGTAGACTATTTACCATATCCCGGAGTTTAGTCCATAAGTGAACATGGGAAAGTGGCAAATAGATGTGAATTCATATCTCTATGAGACAATTTGAACTTTAGTAAATGCTGGTAAATTAAGTCTTAGAGGGGATATTTCTAAAAGTATCTGATGATTATATAGGATTGAAAAAACGTTTCAATTAAAAAGAAATATATCAAAAAATGACAGGGCGATTTAAATAAGTGATACAGCATAGTAACCATTGTATATGTTTAACCTATACGTCAATGATTTTCAACCTTTTTTGAGCCGCGGCACATTTTTTACATTTACAAAATCCTGGGGCACACCACCAACCAAAGTGACACAAAAAGACACTCTTGGAACCTGCGAAGGAATTTGCAGTTCTGCGGGGCAATCTGGGACTGGGAGAGCAATCAGGAACTGAGAGGGAAAATCAGGGGTGGGGGTGGACAGCAGGAGTTTGGAGGTGCAAATCAGGAGCTTGGAGGGGCAAATTAGTGGCTCAGGAGGGAAATCAGGAGTGAGGGGCTTGGAGGGGAAAATTAGGGGCTGAGGAGGGAAATCAGGAGTGAGGGGCAATCAGGGGCTTTGAGGGGCAAATCAGGGGCTGATGGGGGCACATCTGGGGCAGGGGAGAACAAAGCAGGGGCTGGGGGTATATTTTTATTACATGGGGCAACAGGGGGTCCGGGAGCATCAGTGGTGGCTGTGGGGGGGGGGTCAGGGGGGGACTTAATCTTACCCCCTTCAGCAGAGATCGGCAGCGGTTCTTTCTCATTTGGCTGTGGCTGCCATTGCGTGCATCCGAATGAATAAGTGAGACCAGGAGTGCTGATCACATGCGCTCCTGGTCTCCTATTGGCTCATGTGACCAATCGGGTCACATGAGTCCTCCTCAGACCATGGAGGGAGTCCTTGGTAATTGCAGCGCTCCCCATGGCACACCTGACCATGTCTCGTGGCACACTGGTTGAAAAACACTGCTATATGTAACACAATACATAACTATTTATTTCTATTACATGAAACACAAGGGGAAAACATAAAATATTCACTGTACAAGCTTGTATTAAAATGTATTGGGAATATTTCCTATGTTTACTTATTTTAAAGGTAATGTTTGCATATGTGGAGTAAAGAGACAAATCAAGCTAATTTTGTCATATCACCCCTTTAAACAGAGACAGTGGAAAAATAAAATAAACTCTGCAATGGTGTATACCAGTAGTTACTAAGTTATAGTTTTCTTTTTATAATATTTCAGGAAAAATCCAAGTCAACTTTTGAACATCTTAGATCTATACTGAGACTGTATACTTTATATAGTACCTGGATTTCAGTGGAAATCTAGCTAACAAATGTTTTTGATTTAGTGTTTATGAGAAAATATGTCACGTAACAAAAATAATTTTCACATTATATAATTTACTTACTGTGTGAGAATACTGTTTTATCTTCTCAATAGATATTTTGACTGAATTGTCATTGTAATTGAATCCTAATTCAAATAGTCCAGGTATTTTAAAGTTCAAACCGAAACTGGTTTGTTTTGAATGTGAACTGAAATAATCCCTTTCAAAGTCTGAATAGGATTCATGTTCAGAAAGGGAGAACTCATATTTTCCTTCAGTCTAAAAGAAAAAAAAATGTCACTGATTAAATATTGTTTATATTCCTAAAATACAGATATTTTGTAAATATTATAGTATGTTCAAAAACAGGACTGTAAGTATAAACAAACAAAAATGAGAAGCACTATACAAGGAAATTTAACAACAGGGACCCTTTTCTCAGAGACCTAGTAACCCAAAGCAACTGTTTGCATTAACTAGCATAGGGAACTAAAATTATAAAAGCCAGTTTCTGATTGGTTGGGTTAATAGAACTTTGTAAATTGCCCACGGTTGGCAAATTAACCTGCATAAAAATGTATGAGACTAATAGAGTACAGATATGGTAAAGGATAAATCAAATAAAATATGATTTCACAATTAGTTTGAATATTTACTAAAAGTCATGACATAAGGTAAATAATTCAGATACATAACAACATCTAAACCACATTTTCAAAAATTGTGAACACTTTGTGGTAATGAAGATTTTTAAAAGCTGAGTGGCCAAAAATGACAAAATAGCAGTAAAACATGGTAAATAAACTTTCATCTTTTGATGAATACACACCATCAGCCATTCTGGGTCCGCTGTTTGCAGAAATATTTGTAAAAATCCTGTCTGAACTCCTTTTTGCTATTGATTTAACAATGAAAATGTATTAAAATGCATTATAATTCAGTCTGAAGAAGGAGCCTTCCTGTAATTACAACGCTAGGTTCCTGCAGTGTAGAGAGAAAAATACTGCCCTGGTGTAATGCTTCGGAACTGAGGATTAGGAGGAGGAGGGTGCTGGTGATAACCACACTAAACTTGACGCTAGCTGTCTTAGGGCACGGAGTCTAAGGTACTCTCCAGTCTTCACCTTTAACCCCCGCAAGGGGGTACTGGACTCAGCTGTTGAGAGTACCCAGGTCGCAGTCCCTAAGCCAGCTGTTTAGTGGTGGTATGAACACAGGGCACAGACTGCGGACTAAGGCTCTGGACTATGATGCTGGACACAGATTCTAGTGCAGGAACAGGACTCTGGTAGCGGCACTGATTCAGGAAACAGGACTCAGGACTGAAAGAACAGAACTAGGAAACTTTAGCAGGCCAACCAATGCGTATGCAGGAATAAAAAGCAAGCAGTAACTATAAGTTGAACTATAAGTCAGAAAACCCAAAAATACTATGGCAAACAGTATTTTATAATCAGGCCCCGGGACTGGAGCACGTCTGCCTTATATAGGGAGAGAGGCAGGTGCGCTATTGCATCCGGGCACACCAGGCATGCACCCCCGTGACGTCACAGCAGGTGCGTCACCTGCGTGCATGCTCAAAGCGCCAGCAGCGTGCGGCGTTCGCGCATTAGAGGAAGAAGACCGGTGCTGGAGCGGCTGCAGGTAAGTTTTCCTTACACCTGTTCTACTTGGAGGAAAGACTAAAGCAAGCCTAGTAACATAAAGCACCGAAATGGGGACTTATGCCAATTTACTATATAAATGGGTTGTTACTCATTCCAAATTCTCCCAGCTTTCATAACATAATACTCATGTTTGCTATAATTGTACGAATTAGGTTTTGTATCCCTCTCTTCACTTTGCTTCTTAACATAGGAAACAACGGAATGCCTGGTTAGGTAGAAAAAAAAGTTAAACAGGATTCTTTGCACCATCTAGCTTTGGTTAATTCTGGAATTACTATATGGATATAATTTCATAAATTGTATTCAAATTATCTTCATCCAATTTTCTAAAAAGTCTTAAAGAGTTTACGGCTAACAAACCAAACAAAATGTGCACAAAAGCATTAACAAATGCATCTAGAGGTTGTGCATGATGCGTTCTAAACTTATTTTGTAACAGTACATCAAATTAAAAGCTTGAGCAACTGCCTTACCCTTCCTTCAGATAACTGCAAGACTATAGTCATCTCTGTGTAGAAAACAGCAGCACTGCAGCTAACATTCTGCAAAAACTACTTGTGAGATAGAGAATTCTGGGTAAAAAAAATATATGTAGACCCTAGAATCTTGTAGTACTACTAGTATGAATGAGTGTCATTGAAACTTCCACGGATGTACAGTGAGATAATTACTGTTCGAGATCCATCCATTAGTATGTATAGTTAACATGTCAGTCAAGGTTGACATTGCTTAAGAAAAAACATATATTTAATGTACAAGATACATGTGGTACATTGTTTATTTTCATTTTTTTTCAACCTCAAACATTGGTGTGATCCCACTTACTTCTGGTATATAGGATTCCACATTATAGGGTTTTCTAAATTTTGTATCCAAAATGTAATGAGGGGAGCAACCACCTGCATAATATCTGTGATCTAAAACGAGTCCTTCATGATTTTTTGTAAACAAATTTATCCTTAAAAAAATTGAAGACATAATAAGATTAAGAATAACATATATCATTTACTCTTCCATTAACAAACATCAAGAAACAACAGAGCAACAAATGATTTCTGAGAAGTTATACAATTTTATTACTTTTTTCTTTCAATAGCTAGACTTCAAATTTGTTACATTTGCAAATAAAAGATAAAGAAAATGAGGCATTAAAATAAGATAGAAAACTTAGATCACAACTCTATTTGCAGTCATTTGCTATATAGTATTTTGATGTAACAAAGAGAGTAACTGTAGGACATAGAGTGGGTTATTGGCTACAGTCTGAGGGGTTTTTGGCTAAAGTCCGAGTTCTTGCATATAGGTGTGAATTTGCCAGATAAAGACAGTCTCAATATCGATATCAGTAAAATTTCAATATCGCAATATTGGTAAAAACCCGTTCGATATCACGATATCGGTAATTTTCCGATTTTAATAAATTTCCTGGTGTTGGTTGTACACCAATTCAAAACCCTATAAAGAGTTCATATTTCCTGCATTTCCTGTACAAACTGCTAACAGCTACTGCTATCAGCTATAATTTGCGCTGCTTGCCCTGACCTTTGTTTCCATTCGACCTCACTCCTTTTTTATTTTGACATCCTGTTTGAAATGAGTTTTACTTGTTTCCAACACCTGGTACTTCTGATTCTTGTTTTACTCTGCAGCAGAAAAATTGGATCCAGAAAGTGAATATGTGAGTAAGAGGGCAACAGGATACTTGGCTGTACAGTAAAGTATCTGATCTGGAACATTAGAGGACTATGTAAACCCTTCATCATTTTCAGATAATCTTTAAAAGTGCATTGCTTATCTTTCTGTGATAAATGTTCACTGGTATGATATACAACTCTAAATGCAACTGTACTACTGCCGATGTTGTTCAAATTACATCCAAATCAGTACCGCCAAGTCATGGTGCTGGCTACAAATCTAGTTTATATGAATAGCAGAGTTGACAAATGTTATGATTCATACAATCCACAGTAAAAACTTAATTAGTGGACTCATATCTTTTTACTTCATTATTTTTTCAGCTGCATTCTCTGTGAAGAGAGTTTTCAAACTGAGCTCTCTGTTTGAATAGGAATAATATATGTGAAACAGAGACAGATTAAGTTCCTTGCTAATTTAAAAAAAAAAAAACAACAACAGAATCTCACTGGTTGGCTGGCTCCTCTTAACAACAAAAATGTAATTTCAGGCCTCATTACAAGCCTGAATATCAGGGACAGTACATTTTGCATATTAATAATTTATAGTTATCTAGGTGCAATGTGATTAGGATGCTCACAAATACATATCTGCAGTGGGATGAATAAAACAAATGCACACTGTTAAAAGACACTTTTCTTTCAGTATAGGCACATAGATTCAGTTGAACTGTATATAGCAAAGAAAAACTACTTTCTGCAAAGGCCTATGGAAACCTAAACATTCTGTTCAAATATCAGAGAAAATATAATATTTAAAGCTGACAATAGGTGAGCTGGTAGAATACAGGTTTCATGCTTTTCCAGCAGACCAATATGTTGATTGATAGATAGATGGCCAATTTAGTCAAGAATGACCAAAGTAGTCACTTAACTTACAACATAACACCATCTGTTATAACTAGTTATTAATGCAAAAATAGTGAACTACCCATTTAACATATCATTTTTATACATGTAGTATTCAAAAAACTGAGACAGATAAACTATATAGTACCCTGGCAGCAGAGGTGTTGTTTCACTAGCCTAAATAGGACAAAAAAACATTGATAGATAAAGATTGGGGAAGACTTTGAGCCTTATTGTCTAAAGATGAATAGTCATGTATAGCTTTGAATTCGCATTTGAGTGCCACTTCCCCATGTCACATATTGAGCAAACTGCGATGTGGCAAATACACACCTAATTCGGGTGAGTACGGTAATTGCATCCTTACGGATTGCATGACTTTGTGTGCGTGTGTGCAGGTACTTCTATTATTGACCAAGCAGCAGAGTCTAGCGCAGTTGTAAATTTGACAAGGCTTAGTGATCCAAATTCACCTGCTTGACTTCTCCACATCAAAGTGGCGAATTGAGGTAGATTGATGGCAGGGCTCTGTTGTGGTGTAAGGTGTCTATTTCTTCAAAAAGGCAATGGCCACTACATAACATGAACCAGGGACAAAGTGACATATTTTCACTATGTGACTCAAATTGTAGCCAGGTGAATTTAACCTAGTCAATAAGGCCCTTGAATCTTAAATGGAGTAAATACATGATGATAGAGCTAAACATGTAACTGAGACAGGAATCAGGTCCTGGACTAGAAAAAAATTGCAAAAAAGTCTTTTGATAAATGTCAGGAGACTTTTACGTCATGGGAGTTAAACTATGGATTCGTATAGTGGGTTTAAGGAGGGAGCAGTTTAGACATAAGCAAATTCATCTACAGAGAATAAGGGTGTTAATTATTAAAGGACGAACAGTTGCGTAAAGGCCTGAAATTGCATGTTTTGCAACTTCTCAAACTCTGTTTATTTAACAAACTCTGTAATGACGAATTTACTACCAAATGAGATGCTTATGATGGTCACGGACTTACAGAGCTCTTCGCATCAGTTTGTGGGTGCGTGCCCAGGTAATTTGGCTATCCAGCAAGCAATGGGGTCTGTTGAAGGAGAGAATTCCGCTAGGCATACTGCTCTGACTTGGGGGTTGATGGCAGGGCTCCAGTGTTGTATAAGGAGACTGTTTATTCAAAAGTGACAATAAATCCCACAACCAACTGACAACACATGACTTAGGGACAAGGTGAAATAGAAAGAAATGTATTATTCACTTAATAGAGTTAATGGAACATTGTGAGGATGATATCACTGCCCTTCACTGGAGACATTTGAATCACTTTGCATTCCAATGTTGTCCGACTGTTTATGCCGCATTAAGCATCTGACAGCGTCCGACTCTGTCCACTTGTTTGACAAGTCTATCAGCTGCTTAATGAATAAGGAGAAGTGAATTCACGTCTTCCTGACGGTAGTGACATGAACAGACAAAAAGTCACTACACTAGGTGAATGTGCCCTTTAATAAATAACTCGCCGTCTAAAAGAAGATACTATAATTTAAAAAATGAAATTGTTTGTATAGCCACTTCAATAAGATCAAAATAAAATAAAAAAAGATCATCCAAATTACATTTGAAATCAAGAGGATTAAAAAGTAATACCTGGGAAGGCCCTTTTCAGTGGCAAGTGCCTGGTGGCCAATCTCAAACAATCCAAGAAAATAGGTAAGTAAATATCATCTCTTAGCTTCTAGCGAATGTCCACATTAATGGGCGAAATTTACTAAAGTCAAAAATAAAAAGTTTGAAAAATATGTTTTCGACTATTTTTTCGCCCAATTTTTGTGGGCGAAAAAGGTCGAGGACATATTTTTTCACCCTTTTTTCAAGTGAAAAAAGTAAAAAAAAAATCATTTTCAACTTTAGTAAATTTTACCTATCGCATATATGATTAAATTTGGACAATTTAATATATTCATTAATACTGCCTTTTGTAGCATAACGATGACTTACAATTTAAATGCATCGTTTAATTTCATAAATAATAACATTCTATCTTTCCATACATAACTTCATATATTTAAATTGTGAAATTAAGATGTGTGTGGAAAGAACATGTGTAGAGACCTACCCACTTGCAAGGTTTTCTATTCCCCAGTATTCCTCTATGTTGTCATCAGTACATGAGCTTAAAGCAGATCTGCAGTTTTTCTCATCAGATAAATCTCCGCAATCATCATCCCCATTGCATAAAAGTCTGCGTGTGATACACCTTCCTTAGATATAAAAAAGAGAGACATACACATAATTTTAATGTTTCAATACAGTCTATCCTTCCAGTTTTCTCATATCCTTACCTAATAGGTACTATGCTTTGTTGATTTTAAAAAGTCTTGGCAAACTAAGTGGGCAGACCTTTTTTTATCAGTTAACTTATTATAAAGCTAGAATAACAAAGCTTACAACGGCATTAGTGAAAAGTTGGCCACAGCTTTATTAAAATTTTATAAGCAACATCATTAACTTATAGAGCCGACAGTCGCAAAGCAGCTGGCATGTGTTAAACCTTAATTAACCAGGAGTCTCCGCAATATGGCACCTGGGTAGGAGGACTCTGATTTATACAAACCCCAAAATCAGAAAAGTTGGCACGTTGTGTAAATCGTAAATAAAAA
>WMED01005516.1:0-15884 GCA_019650415.1 Pipa parva
AAAACAGGAAATGAGGAAGGGGGCAAACACTTTTTCACACCACTGTGTATATATATATATGCTAAGGAAAAGATGGTCTTTGGTGTAAAATGTTGGTTTCATTACATTTTGATTCTAATAAAGGAGAACTATAGGTAAAAAAAAAAAACCCATAAAAACTTATAAAAAAAAATACCTTATAGTAATTTGAATCATTGCAGTCACAGCTTGAACTGTGCTGTCATTTCACTGCACCAAGGCAGACTTCACACCTCTTAGGCTAATACAGAAGCCAGTGCGAAGAAACATCCACTTATCAAATCAACAGTGCAAAAGGGTTTACATGTCATCACATTCATTGCGGGGCCAATGAGAACACTCCCCTCAATGAGCAATGAGTGTGATGATGTGTGAGGTCTTTTGGCGGAGCTTCATGCTGCCTCCTGTCACCTTTAGTTCTCCTTTAACACTTGATAAAAAAAAAATGTAAAGTTTAAGGAGATGCTATCTAGGAATGATTCTTAAGGAGTGACATACTTAATGAATGGAGTTTTAGGGGGGAATTCACCAAAGTGCTAAGTGACGTGCGGATCCTTCGCCACACTTCGCACTGACTTATGCACTCGTTGATGTCCTGCATGCGGACATCAGCGAATGCTTTAAAAGGTATTCCAGTCTCGGCGAGGCGACTCGAGTAGTCTCGCCGAGACTGGAATCCCTTTAAAGCGTTTGCTGATGTCCGCGTGCAGAACATCAGTGAGCGCATAACAGTCAGTGCGAAGTGAGGCGAAGGACCCGCACCTCACTTCGCACTTTGGTGATTCCCCCCCTGACTCTCCAGTGATGCCTCCTGCAGTCAAGAAAATCTCTTCTGCTGTGCAAAGCTCTGCAATCATCTTCACTTCCTGCTATCTGTTCAAACTCACTGAGGTAAGTAAGCATGTTCAGAAGCAGAATTCTGCTTAAGATAGTTCTCCTTTAACAAATGACATAAAATATGCTAACAGAAAAGGTAGTAGCCTGGAGTTGCATTTAAGGTTGTCAAGAAGCAAATTGAGTTTTGAATTAAACAAAAATAAATTTATCAAGCATTAACAGAGTTTAAAATTCATAAAAAACTAACCTCAATAATGGCTCCAATGCCAGCAGGGATAAGTACCAACAAACTTGTTTGTTCATCCAACAAAAACAGGAAAATAATGACCGTGCTAAAGCAACGCCAAATTACTGTAATGATACATTTTTGAAAAGAATGAAAAGCACATTCATATTCATGTTACAAATATCTTTTTGATTGTTAATTAACATTTATTAACATTATAGGGGGCTTTTATAGAGCTGGTTAGAAATTGTACAACTGCAGAACTCATCCTACCATGCTATATTTAGCTTGCATGTCCTGCAAAACAAAGAGCTTCTGCAAACTTGGAGCTCTAAATTTCATTGGAGGTTGTCCTTTAGTCTCTTTTAACTGCCTTCTCCAAAATATGATTTTGGAAAAAATAGATTAGGGGAGCTGCAATAAAATAATTTAGTTGGCTGTAATTGCTCCAGTTGACATGAAAACTTTCAGCTTTGTAGGTAAATGTACCAGCAAAATAGAGCATTGTAAGCTGAATGTCAAAGAGCTATCAGCTTAGTGGCTACCCTACTTCCCCCTGTAACAGGTATACTTCAAGGGGTCAAAATCAAAAATAGTTAACTTTCTTTCACAAAATTCATCTGTTGATTAATGCAACATATAGTATCCATATCAAAACCTTGACATTACCGACAAACATTTTACCAGTGTACTTACTCTGACTAGAGACAGCACCTGTAAAAATCCTGCACTGAACTTATGACACAAAGTCATGTTCACCCTACTTGTCTACATGGGGGGGGGGGGAATACCAATTTATGGAATTGAATGAACATGTTCAGAATTGTGGTGCCTATAAATCAAGAAGAGTAATGGTATTAATTAAGGGGCTTATTTTACAACAGGTGTTGCAAGCAAAAACAAATAGGTTATACAAAAACAATAAGTTTTCACAATTGCAAAAATCATTTTACCATCTTTACCTGACCTGTACTGGTGAATAGATGGTTTAAGAGCAGTTTCTGAAACTTAATGCTGGACACATCTCAAGGGATAAAAATTTGAGATACCCTTTAAATAAGACTCTTGTGTTCATTTAATAAAACGTTTGAAGTCCAGCTTAATTACTTTTATGATTTTCTAAAGAGTTTCTGCAGAAGACTTTATTTTCTGGGTAAACTTTGTCCACTTTGGTGTTACACTCCAGTAGTAATGTTTATGAGCCCAGAGTCTAATAAACATTGGTATTATAATACCAATTATAGCTAAGGGATAAACTTTTTTATTTGACTTCCCACTTCAGTCATTCTGCCACAGATTGTTTTTAAAATATTGTGAATTCTGTTGCAGTTTTATTCTTCTTGCTTTCTAACTACAATCACTTTGAACTTCTACATATACAAACACGCAAATAAGTGTAGAAAATTTAAGTAATAGGGCCCCCATGAGGGGATCATGATCTTTGGTGCAGGATGAACAGACAGTCAAACAACTTGATTTACATGTGTGATCTGATAATCATGGATGTAATGTTGCCATTTCACCTGAAGAACCTGGACACACTGAGAGCTGATGAAACTCATATAGTGCTCTGCCTTTGTGATTATCGGCCTGTATTTGTTTTTTACATGTGCTTTCCATAGACATATTGGTGAGTATGGTTTTATTCACCCTATTTAATTCATTAAAAAATTTTCTACACATTGTATGTTTTTCTGTTTATTTTCTATACATATCTGAATGAAATTATATATTATTGGATCACACGTATATATCAAGTTGTTTGACTGCTGGTAAGGGGGCTCAGTTAAGAAAGCCACCTCTGGACCCCAATATAGGGGACATTAACAGTGCAGCAATAGTTGCTGCCATCACTGCACTGGTAAGGTTGTCACATAGTTCTGTGATCAGAATTAATGCAGAAGTAACTATATTTAATTTTCAATTCATATTGTTTTTTTCCATGCTTTTTCTTAAATATGCAATTTTTTTCAAGCAGAGGGAAAACACATTAGATTGAAATGAATAAAAAAAAAGTAAAAATACAATTAACAATCCATAGTAAAGTCCCCCTATAAAGTTGACTGGTGCTTAATGACTTAAGATAACTATTACATTTTGATGCCCAAAGTGTGCATAAATGTAGAATAAATATGTTTTTTATATTTGATTTTGAAAGCACTCAACTATCCTGATCTCAATCACTGCCTTTCTACTAAAAGATTACACAATATATCTAAAGCCCAAAATCCCCTTTAATATTTATTATCCCTCAGCTATTAAAAAAATTAAAAATAATAAAAGACAAAAAACTCCATCATGTCCATACCTGCTTTTGTAGACATTCCAATCATATTTTTCTTCTTCTTCCAGAAGCTGATATCATTTTTAAATGCAAGAAAATCAAACAGAAGCTAGAAAATTAAATTACAAATGTTAAATTGATTTTTGTTAAAACTGAATAAATAACTAATTCATTTTAACCAAAGTACACATTAAAGTTGGCTCATACATTTTAAAGCAAAGAGCATTTTTCATTACTATGCAGGAAAACAAAGAACAGTTTTACTCTACGAGCTAAATGTTGTACCTTACTTGTCAGTCATACTGTATTCAATACATATTATCAGAAGTATAAATGGGGGCTTTATGGTTGCCATTAAATCGGTTTCTCTTTGTCGTAGGGGGAAACAGGAATTCTGGATAAAAGGTGCCTCCCACTAGGAGGTAGGACACTGCAAGGATCTGACAAGATCCTCAACTTCCCTTTTTCTCTGCAATTTCCCCTTCCCAATTCAGTTGTGACTGCCAGAGACTGCACAGGCAGTATAAAAACAACATAGTTAATAACATTAAAAACAGTAATACTGAAACACGGCATAACCAAAACAGTATAGCAGGGAGGAAAGTCCTGTATCTCCTTACAACTATGAGAAACCAATTTAACAGCAAGTATACCTTTCTCTTATGTCATGGGGGACACAGGAACACTAGGATGCCCCAAAGTGTTCAAAGAGGGTGGGTTCATATGGAAACAGACTAGGCCTGAACCATGGACTGAAGGACTTTATGTCCAAAGGTTGTTTCTGCGGAAGCGAAGGTGTGAATCTTGTAGAATTTGGCAAAGGTATGCAAGCCACCTTATACAGCTGTTCAGCAGATGCCAGATTTATTAAGGTCCAGGAAGTACTCACCCGCCCTGGCGGAGTGGGCCTTCATGGCGAATGGTCTTTCCCTTCACTATGTATGCCCTTCGAATTGTCTCCTAGATCCAGCGGGCCATCAAAGCTTTTGAAGCTGCCCTTTCTTTGTGCAAACCTCCCAGAATCAAAAAGAAACTGTCACACAATCTGAAGTACTGAGAACAATTTCAATTCCCGAACAACATCCAGCGAATGAAAACACCTCTTAACCTTTAGGGACTAAGGATGAGGACAGAGGGAATGAAGTACCATTTCCTCATTGATGTGAAATTCCTACATTAAATTTGGAAGAAAGGAGGGAGGATAACAGAGCAGAACTTTGTCTGGAAGGGAGGTTTGATTGAGAAAGTTCCCAATTCCGAAACCCAGTGAGCAGATGTAATGGCTACGGGAGACATAATTCTAAGTCAGCCAGGAAATATCAATGGATGCCATCGGTTCGAAGGGGGGTTCCGATAAGGATGAAAGGACCAGTTTCAGGTTCCAAGGAGGACAAGTTGACTGAATGGGGGTTTTACATGATCAACTCCTTGGAGAAAGGTGCACACTTCTGCCATGAGGGCTAGTCGACGTTGGAAAAGGAAGACAGTGACAATACTTGTCTTTTGAGCTAGCTGAGGCTAATGTCCTTATCCAATCCCTGTTAGAGAAATGTTAGCACCATGGGAAGATTGAATCTTTCCGGATCCCAATTGTTCCTTGAACAGAATGAGAAGAAGGCAGGGATGATAAAGGCTTGTGAGCCTTAATCTTAGTGGCAACCACCGCCTCTGAGAAACATCTATACCTCACGATCTTGGATTCCAGAGTCACGCTGCTAAGGCACAAAGATTTAGGTTGGGGTGTAGGATGGGACCCTGATGAAAAAGGTCTCGCCTCGATGGAAGGCAAATGGGACTCTTCTGGAACATGGCTGATAGGGCTGCGAACCACGCTCTCCTGAGCTAGTGAGGAGCTATTATTATCGGTGGGCTGTTGTTTCTCTTGAACTTCTTCAGCACCAGAGGAATCATGGAGATTGGAGGAAAGATGTATACCTAGGATACAGGACCACACGCGTGCCATTGCATCTATTCCTTCTGCCAGAGGATCCCTGGCTGTTCCTTGTTGCCATGAGGTCCACTTGGAGGGAACCCCACTGTTGAGTGACCCATGAAAATACCTCTGGATGTAGTTCCCATTCTCCTCTAGAAAATGGTGACTGAGGAATTTGGCTTTTCAGTTAATATAACTGGGATGAACACTGCTGAGATCTGGGGAACCGGGTCCTTGGCTCTCTACAGTATTCTTTCCACTTCTCTTGATGCTGCTTCGCTCCCTGTTCCATCCTGATGATTGATGTATGCAACGGTAGTGGTGTTGTGTCTTTGAATCTGGACTGGACAATTGCGAAGAGTCTGAGACCACTGGAGCAAGGCTAGGTGCACTGCCCAAAGCTTCTGGATGATGATGAGCAGAGTTGTCTTTTGAAGAAACCATTTCCCTGGGCTGAGAGGCCCTGGAAAACTGCACCCCAGCTGGATAAACTGACTTCAATGGTGATAACCTGCTACAATGGAGATCTTTTATATCCACAACTGCCTTAATTAAATCATCCACATTTTTAAATGTGTCCTGCAGGGGCTCATCCTCAAACTCCTCATCAAAGGGGAGAGATGCCTCATCCGCAGATTCCACTAGACCTTCCTCTTCCTTTGAGGAATGGTCGGAATATAGAGGTAAATCAGATCGTTCCTCTCTAGAGGACTTCGAAAGTTTTTCCAATATTTTTTCCATGGAGGAAGCAAGGGGAGTAATTGGAGTTCTTGTAAGCCTGCTAAAAATTTTGAAAGCAAGGCTGCGCAATCTGTTAATTCTTCTGATGTAGAAGAATATCCTGCCAAAGGGGGGGGGGGTCAGGCCTAACTTTCTGGTATGCTTCTGCAGTTCAAGAGTCTCACAGGGAGTCCTTGCAGCCTTTTTTACATTTCCTTGAGCAATATGTGTAAGCAAAGTAAGCTAAACAATTACAAAGGGGGAAACGTATTTATTTAGGAATTTATTTACTCTGTACGCATGTTGTAGGAGAGACAGGATAAAGCTGTTATGCCCATTTGTCTGAGTACTCAGATCCAGTGGTAAGGATCATCCAGTGGGGTATCCCGCATTGAGGCTCACTCGTAGAAGTCAAAATTAATGATCTGACTTCAGGTGGCAGCCATGGTCTCAGAGTTAATCGCTGACTGACATAATCCTTGCATCAAACCTCACTAGAGGACCAGAGGATGCAGAAAAAAACTGAATTGGGAATGGGAAGGAGAAGAGGAAGGAATAAAAGAGAAGTGGGAGGATCTTGTCAGATCCTTCCAGTGTCCTACCTCCTGGTGGGAAGCACTTTTTAGTCAACTGTTCCTGTGTCCCCAATGACGCAAGAGAAATAAAAATTTTATGTTACTTCAATTTTTCTAAAAAAAAAAAAAAAAAAAAGTAACATTGTGGGGGTTATTCACTAAAGTTCGAATTGTTGCATATAGGTGCGAATTCGCCAGACAAATACAGTCACAATAGGCTGTTACCTCAGTTGCGTCTTTATAATGAGAATATTGTCACAGTCGCAACTTTATTATGGGAATATTTTCACGGATTTGCTATGGGAATCCACTGTTTGCGAATTCGACAGTCGAATTCTCACCTTAGTGAATAACCCCCTGTGTGCTTATCACATGACTTTAATAAAGTTTATATGTTTATTTTGATAAACATGACAGTTATTTTCATAGTAAGAAAGAACAATTGCAGTGCAAGCATATTCAATCGCATACCTGCAAGCAATTCAATTATTACATACAAACTTTCATGTACAATGATTTATAAAATACCAGAACAAAATAACTATGAGAGGTATGGCAACATACCTATAGTTACATAAATAAACTACATAAACATTTATTTTAGGTACATTACAGATTAGCAAACAAAACAATCGCTCCGGCACTCCAAAAACAATAAAAACATCAAAATTTATTTACAGGCACTTATTAAGTGCCTGTAGCGAGAAACGCGTTAGGGGCACCTTAACCTTTGCTTTTACCTTCACTATGATGCTTGGATTTTAACTATTACCCAATAAATTTTGATGTTTTTATTGTTTTTGGAGTGCCGGAGCGATTGTTTTGTTTGCATCTCTTGTGGGCTTTTTACTCCGTGGCACCCAATATTTTCCACATTGCCTTCTATAATTTCTACTGTGGATTGAGCGACCCTTCTCTTTTGTTTGCACATTACAAATTAGGTTACCTATTTATGAATGTGTTATAAAGTAGTTTCTGTTATTTACTTGCTGCTAAAAGTCATTTCCCACTTATGAAAGTGAAACTACTGGCAGTGTGTAGAAATTGCAGGCAATCTGAAGCTGATAAGCTATAACCTCCTGCCAGAATTTCTACAGTGATGTCACAGGTAAGGATTTGCATGCTTAATGTATTCAAAATGGCTGCAGTGAGTGTGCAGGATTCGGTGAGACAGTACAGAGACTACAGAATTAATATGAATTTTTAATATAATGATTTGAGAAGCCGATAAATGAACAATGTATGCATTTCTATGTAGGTACTATAAGTTCTTCTTTGAATGTTTTCTTTTAATTATTTATTACATTTTTAGTTTTTCACACAAGTTTTCTCCTGTTTCTAGTTAAATTATTCAAATAAAGTGTGTACCTTACAATAATTTTATAAGATGTTAAAAAAATATCCTTTTTAGTGCCTGTACTGTATGTCTGAAGACATTGTCAAGGTCGATATGGCTAAGGCAATCTCTGAGATGAAATTTTCCTTCCTAAAGTTAATTATTTCTGGCTCCTTCACAAAAAAACTATTGAAAGAGAAGTAAAAAAGTATATTTTACAGTATGTGTTTTTTAGAATAAATTCAAAAGTACTTATGAATCTTGTGTAAACCGGGATCTGTGTTACGTGAAAAAAAAAATCCCCACCATAGGCACACTTGGCCAACGATAAAAATAAACGTATAGTCCAGTTTATTTCCCAGTACACAAAAGTTGTTTCCACAATGCAAGAATACAAGTTTTTTCCAAATCACAAAAAAAATATGCTTTTCTTCAGCCCAAAATAAATCACAAAAAAAATATGCTTTTCTTCAGCCCAAAATAAATCAATCAGTTGTATCCACAATCACTGGTTAATATCAGAAGAAAAAAACACTTTTCTATTTTTACCAGTTTGGTGGTTTCAGAAAGGGTCCACACCCGAGCTGCAACAGCTTGTCTGACTTTCTCAGTCTCTCTCTTTTTCTCTCACTAGCTAGCACAACTTTTTAACCTGCTTTATTCATGTCAGGTGAATCTATTTGGGGAAAAATCTGGGATGGAGTGCAGGAGTGGCCTTCCCTCCCAAGCTCTTCAGCCACTTCTAAATCCTGGTCCCAAACTCCAGTTAAAGAACAACACCGGCAGTTTAATACTGCCAGGCACGGCTCTTACCAGGATTTCTATGCCACTGCTATCAATAACCTCAGTGGCCCGTACACTCTTCCATACACCTGCTTGCACTTGTTTTCTGAGTATTTTTATATCCCAAACAGCTTTTCACAGTACTCAACATTTTCTTTAGAAAGAAACAGATCACATAGAATAGACAACAAATGCCCAGTTAAAAGGCTAGCACAAATATACTTTCTAAAATACATTTTTAAAAATCTTACTTACATGAAAAGCTGCTACAAAAAAAGTAAGTGCCAGAAAGTAAAGATTTGTGTCAACAAATATTCCCTTTACTTCATCTGCATCCTTTTCTGAAAAACCTGCAAAAAAAAACATAAAGTTTTAGGGGGTTATTCACTAAAGTCCAAATTGTTACATATAGGTGCGAATTCACCAGATAAAGACAGTCGGAATAGGCTGCCACTGTCGCATTCTCATCGCAACACTTGAAGAAAAAGCTGCCTGACTACTATTGGTTAAGCAGTGTGCTGTTCTATTGGCCTCATCAGTCATGCTTGATTACATTTCTGAAATGCATGAAATTACAGAGGAAAGCTAACTTGTGCACAGGCGATAAGAAGTAAGGCAAAAATGTCCAGGGTAGGGTACCCTTTCATGGAAAACTGGCCGGTACACATCACATAGGCATTTTCTAGTGCGGGAGTTTTGCAGGGCTCTGTAATAAATTATTCTGTTTTACATGAAACATCTACTGAGGAGAAATGCTTCTCATTAAGGTATAGTACTGCATATGTGAAGATCTAATCTAACTATAATTCTCCTTTAAAAGACTGCTACCCTTATTCCATGCATGAACATACAATAATGTAGAATCAGTTCAGTTTCTGATTTGGTCCCCCCATATTTACACTTATTTAAAAAAAAAAAAAATAGTGCCAGGTTAGATTAAAAAAGAGAGATTAAAACAGGAATAAGATTTAAAGGGGTGTGTCCAACATCTTCAAGTGGAGGGAGACTAAATCATGCACAATGTACTAATTTTCATATACAATTTAAATTAGAACCAGATCATTACACCCTACTACTATGACATAAACACCTTAATAAAACAAATGAGAACCTACCAAACTGCTGCAATGAGTAAACTGCATCTTGCATATGAATCCAAAACCGTAGCCTTCCCAAGGATATTTTGTCATATGTAACTGTGAGAGGAAGCTCTGTTGTTGAACGATTTATCATCTATATATTTAAATGATAAATAAATCATTATACCCAATTCCTCATAAAAAAATGCACATAATTTATTAGGACCAACAAAACATTTGATGAAAATTATACCTCGAGTGATATCAAATATTTCTAACTTAAAATTTACATCGAGACAACCAGATCCAAATAAATTGTAAACTTAACCTTAAATCAAAAGTATTACAATAGTTGCAGACCGAAATCTACATTTTACCTTGCAAAGTATATTTAATCATATTTCCAATTTATCTTGAATTTCAAGCAGTTAAATTGCCCATTATATCACTCTACAAACTATAATAAACAAACCTATTTATGGAAGTTTTTGGGATTTTTACAATTTAATTTCTATTTCTTTGCAATTATATTGTTTAAAAAATATTATGATATAAGTAAAGGCAGAGATCATAGAAATAACACTACTTATCATGACCAATTTTGAGATAATCCTATTTACATTTTTAGCACATCTATAAACATTATTATATTTTTATTAAGATAAAAGATATGAGTTTTACATAAAATTTCCACATAAATAATAACAAAATTCTGACTTTGGTAGCACTACCCTCTGTCAAATGTTTTGGATATCCTTTCACAAGCTTTACACAATAGTTGGTAGGAATTTTGGCCAATTCCTCCTGACAGAACTGGTGTAACTGAGCAATGTTTGTAGGTTTCCTTGCTCGCACCTGCCTTTTCAGCTTTGCCCTTAAATTTTCAATAGGATTAAGACCACATTAGGGGTGTGCGATATAAAAAAAAAAACGATATCGCAATTTTTTTTTTTTTTACTTACCTGATAACGATTACTGCCGATAATCCTCCTCTTCCTCTGATGCTTGATCCTGTGCGCGCCTGTGGAGCTTCCGGGAGGTGGGATAAAGCAGCCGAGCTCAGCACACTTAGAAAGAAAAGGAGACTCACCCGCGCAACCGCACTAACAGCCGATAAATCATTAAAACGAAGTGAAAATTCATGAGCATGAATATTCACTTCATTTTAATGAGCTATCGGCTGTTAGTGCGTCTGTGCGGGTGAGTCTCTCTCCTTTTCTTTCTAAGTGTTCTGAGCTCGGCTGCTTTATTCCACCTCCCGGAAGCTGCACACAATTACCCGATATTGCAGTTTTGCAATAACGGTTAATCACTGTGTGCGATAGTATCGTGAACGATACATATCGCACACCCCTAGACCACATATAGTGGTTGTGTTAGTCCACAGATGTATATACATATACACAGTCACACACACAGAGATATAGTTTAACGGTTACATGTGTTTATAGTGGTTTAAACACAAGATACTAATCCAGACATACAAGCAAGCATAAGTAGTATATCTCTATCTACACAAAATGTAAGAAAAAATGTGTTAAACTTACCATTAAGTCCTTCATTCTGTTGTTTAATTGATCAATGAATAATATAGGCAGGTAATGAACAGACTTTCCTAACTGTATCCTTCAAAAAGAAAGAAAAAACCTATATATTAAAAACAGCATTTTAACACAGAAATTCCAGGCATTAAATTTAAGTAAATGTGTCAGACTAAAAGTCTAACAAAATAGAGTGATTACAAGCTAGAAGTATCATTCAAAATTATATTCTGAGATTTTATATTACCTCGTTATAACAGACATACATGCACGAAATAGTTTTGGGTGCATCACTCAATAGGAGATTATATTAGAGAAATATTCATGCAAACAATAGCCTAAAATGCATGAATTGAGAAACTAAAATAGAGACCATTACTTGCTAAGATGATATGTGGCAAAACATGGACATAATAAACTCCAACAAAATCAATGAAATGTTTTGTAAAAGGTTTTGTGGTTTCTTAAAAGAACAAAGTATAAGGTATTATTCAAATCCAAATGAACACTTAGCAGTCTAATAGTCCACTCTAATCACTGCTAGGCTTAGCCATGCTATATGACATAATGTGAAAGGACTGTAAGTATTGCACTGTTTACTGATGGTTCAAAAAATGCTTATTGGTTATATATTTTGTTATAAAAAAGAAATAAATACCTTAAAAAAAAACATTTATGTAAAAGAAATACTTGTCAAGGGAATTGTCCAAAAGCTTTCTTAGTCTGCACTGATGTTGTTTTCTAGGTATCTTAAAGTGTACTAATCACCTAATAATGAAGCCCCCAAAACATGTTCATAATGCCTAACAAAAGATTTTTGTAAAAGATATCCATTAAAAAAAAGTAACTTTGTGATGGAGTCAGTAGCAGAATGAGAAATATCTTCTGTTTTGTTTACATTCCTTCTGATCTAACCAGCCAACTTGTTTTGCAAAGGAAGGAGGCTAATTTTCATAATAAGTCAGACAATTAAGTCAAAAGGAGATGGGAAGTGGAGACAAGTAGAGTATAGGTGATACCTATTATTGGCTAACTGAATACATGGTAAATGCAAGCTGTCAAGACTACTTAGGTCTCAAAAGCTTGCATTTACCATCTATTCAGTTAGTCCAGGGGTTAGAAAACTTTAATATCAAAAAAGCCATTTTTTCCCCTCTTATACTAAAGAAAAGTAGTCTGGAGCCGCAAAACTTAACAGCTTAGACACTTTTAAAAGTTTTAATCTTTTTTTTAAATTTTACCTGTTACAACATCAGAATTAAAACAAACAGAAGAAAATAATAACAAAAATAAAACAACATATAAATCAAAATTACATTGATAAATAACCTTTTATTCTTTTTTTTTTCATTTGCCAATCATGGGAGAAGGGAGCCACAATAAGGAGGATGAAGAGCCACATGTGGCTCCAGAGACATAGTTTGCCTACCCCTGAGTTAGCCAATAAAAGGTATCACCTATACTCTACTTGTCTCTGCTTATATCTATGGTTAACACAGAGCTATACTCTACTGCAGCAGTTCTCAACCTAGTTGAGACCGCGACCCCCCCCTGGGCTGACGTCAGGCGTGACGTATCGAGCCCAATGATATCGCGTTGCATGTCACGTGATGATGATCAGGCGAAACGTCATCACGTACGTGTCATGTGGTGACGTCGGGCCTGAACGTCATCATGTGACATGCGACGCAATGACGTTGTGCTCGATGCGTCACCAAGCAAGAACCCTAAATAAAGTGACATGCAGTCTTTTACGGCTTCCACCACGTGTTTGCAACCCCTGTAAGAGCGTTGTTTGACCCCCAGAGGGGTCGCTACCCACAGGTTGAGAACCACTGCTCTACTGCGATGAGAAGTGGGTGATGCAACTAGGAGAGAAATACTATATGATACAAAGATGAGTACTGTGGTATTATTATACTGTATAATACAAACATGATTTATGTTGCCTATACAAGTGATTAATCTAAGTTACTGGAGTATTTATGTCCCATTTAAACATTAATGTCAAAAAATGTTTCCAATAATTTGCATCTACTACAAAGGATACTTACATCTTCATGTATCTATGAACATCCGCCGGAAGAGAAGATCCATCAAAAACAAAATCTTCTACCATAACATTCAGAGTCAGTCGTGATCTCCAGTGTGAGACAGGTTCATCCAATGCATTAGCTTCCTTTTTATTGTCAGTGTCAATCTGCTTAAAATTAAGCAGAATTTGAATAAATATAAACATCAACGGCTATTCCTATCACATTCAGTTTACAAACTTGTAGGTTATAACTTATTATTTATATTCATACAGCAAAATGGTATCTCTTTTTCTGATTCAAGTACTGGGGAGAGGCTCAAGTCATCATTAAAAAGTAAAAAATGGTAATTCAAGACATATATGGGGGTTATTTACCAAGGTGAAAATTCAACTCTTGAATTCGCAAAGAATGGATTCCCATAATAAATCCGCTACAACTTCCCCATTGTAAAGTCGCAACTGCGACAATATTCTCATTATAAAGACGCAACTGCGACAGTAGCAGTCTATTGCGACTGTCTTTATCTGGTGAATTCGCACCTATATGCAACAATTCGGACTTAAGTGAATAACCCATTGTTTCTTCAAAATCTTTTCACCTTGATTTACGAACTGCTTACTAGTAGGAAGGTACTAGTGTGAATTTATATTTTATTTCATTACTTTGTGGCCATTGACTTTAAAGGACCAACACAGGTACAGTATTAACATTCTGCAACATTTAAGCAAGTATGAAAATTCACTAAGACATCAGTTTTCATTGTTTGATAATTTTGACTTTGGTCGTTTATGGCTTAGGGACAGAAAATCATCAAGTACACAACTTAACCCAGTTTAAAGTATGCTATTGAAAGGATGTAAAATTGATTAGATGTTCCATTAATATTCATCATATTACTTCAACTACTTTGCAAAAGTTAAACTATCAATTTTTTTACAAGAAAAATTTGGTAAAGCATTTAAATTTCCACAGTACATTTTCTCTAAAACTGTGTAATTGTATTAAAGAAGAATATTAGTGCCGATGTACATATAAAACTCCTTTATATTAAGCAAATTGCTAACTTAAATAAAAAAAATTTTAGTGAAGAAATGAAACTTGCCATTTGTTTCCCCTATTAGTTCTAATGAGAGACTTCTTTTGATCCCCGATTCCATCTTGCAAATTAGGCAACATGAGAAGAAAAACCTCTCTAACTGCTATTGGCTAAGCAGTGTGCTGACCTTTAAGCATCAACAATCAGTCCCTACACTGGGAGTCCACCAGACCACCACGCCTCCACCACCCCCTTACCCAGCATTATTAATCATGAACTGGCATGTAAGTTGTTAAATGATTTAAAACACAATGATTTACATAGCACTACTGTAATATTAGTGATATGAAAATAATTAGTATACAAACCCCATCTTGTAGGGGTCCCCAGGACCCCAACATCACCCCTCAATTAGCGATAAACTAAGTGGGGGTTGCAAAGCACATAAAGCGACTCTCTGGGAGCCGCTTGTCTTCCCCCTGCCCCACTGTATCCCTATTGGGTGGGGGGCCCTGCAGAAATAAAAAGAAAGGGTCCTCCTACTCACGCGAACTGCTTATATTTGTAAAATGAGGATGCATTTATTTAGGTGTATTGTGTTTGCTGCACAAATGTTTTTGAAAAAGGTGTGAGAATGAATCCCAATGCAATACACATATTGTTGAGCTTGTTTGATAGAGCCCTCCCTCTGCCCCATCCTGTGCAGATGCTCCCTCCCCCAGCTTCATCCTGTGCAGATGCTCCCTCCCCCTGCTTCATCCTGTGCAGATCCTTCCACACATTCCCTAGCAAATTCTTCCTACCTCCTCTTGCCCCATCTTGTGCAGATGCTTCCCCCTCCCACATACTCATACTGTGTAACTGCTCCCCCTTCACTCCCCTGCCCCATTCTGTGTAAATGCTCCCTCCTTGCCCCATCCTGAGTAGATGCCTCCCCCTCCCTGCCTCATACTGTGTAGCTGTTCTCCCTCCCCCTCCTTGCCTCATACTGTGTAGCTGCTCTGCTGTAACTGATTAGCAGCACTGTAGCTATTGGTTAAGGGAAGGAAGTGGGTGGGTCTAAGAGGCCAGGATTACATCACTTCCTTCTCTGACGATTCCCTGTGCTTGCTTCAACTGCACTTGAGCTGCGGCTGCCAACCATTGCCTTTGGAGTGATGGGAAAGAGGTAGCGTACCAACACAAAGAGAGAGCACCTTGGTGTGGTGTTATTGCTTGTGCACCTCCTTGACCCAATGAGCTAAATGTGTGATTCTGTCATCAGAACCGCAGATCCAATGATACCTGGAAGGTCAAAGGGTAGAGTCTCCCGTCTGACAGTAGCCTAGCCCACACACATCAATGACTTTTCATCGAATACGCTATTAACGTGGGCGGGGTTTTAAACGCCTCGGCTCCACGCGTTTACTAGGTCATGCTTTAGAATAGGCTGCAGTGCATGTGCATTGAGAGTGCCCATGCTGTGTGTGTGTGTGGGGGG